>KZ308886.1:204702-246540 GCA_000376725.2 Ladona fulva
TGAGAATAATTCCTTTTTGAATGCTTGGTTATAAATATTAAGTTATTCCTTGTGTTCTTTTGAGGAACACGAAAGCTTAGCATGTCTGTTATTTCACAAGAATCAATCATATTATTCAGAATTTTGTAAAGAAAAATGATGCCTGAGTGGTCACGTCTTGTCTCCAAGGGTATTAGTTGTAGTTCAGATGAGATGTGTTGGTAGTCTAAGGCCATGTTAAATTTATAAGAAATTAGGCGAAAAAACCTATGTTGCACTCTCTCAAGAGCAACCTTATGAGAATTATAAAATGGTGACCATACAATTGAACAATACTCCAAAATAGGGCGAACCAGAGAGCAGTACAAGTATTTCAGGGTATCTCTGTTATTAAAGTCTCTTGTAATTCTATGCACAAATCCAAGTATTCTATTAGCTTTTGCAGTAACGTTTTCAATTTGAGGTTGAAAGCTTAGACAAGTATCAAAAATCACCCCTAGATCATTAATAGTTTTTGCCCTACGTAATTCATTGTTGAAAATGTGGTAATCAAAGTCAATTGCAGAGTGAATCCTATAGAAGGATATAACTTGGCATTTAGACATGTTTAATTTCATTTGATTCTTGTTGCACCATGTAGATAACCTTTCAAGACAGGATTGTAAGGCTAAACAGTCTTCAATTGATTTAATTGTATGGTATATCTTTAGGTCATCAGCATACAGTGAGAAGGATAAGGGAGATATATGTTTACCAATATCATTTATAAATAGGTTGAATAATAAAGGTCCAAGGTGAGACCCTTGGGGAACACCCGAAAGTGCTTTAAATCTATATATATGATGCGTTCCATTTCTGTGATTGCAAACACAGCGGTTCTGTCCGCGCGGATTTTCAGTCTTCTTCTGCACTTCACTCGGGTCAGATCATTGTTTCGTGTTTTAAATTTCATTTGTCAATGAAAATCTGTGACGACACCATAAATAAGGAACAACTTATTCCTTTGGTGGAGGAAAGACTGGTGTTGTGGGACAAAACTGAAGGTGTGTAAAGGACAGAAATGCTACTGCTCAGGAATGATGGCTGGTATTTGGCAGGTTTGTATCATGTATTGCTCATGCAACGTGACGACGCCGCACCGTATCGGAGGAAGGGGGAAGTGGAAGGGGAAAGAGAAAAGTCCGTGACGTTAGGCACTATCGACGACCGTATTTGGCTGAAAATGCTGTTGAAATACCTGCCTTTAAGTTGGAAGACCCTGCTTACATCATAGAGTGACTCTATGGCTTCTATGCTTTCGTACTCGGATGTTCACCTCCATGTGGTAGAGGGGGGGAAACGTACGTAATACAGCCAACGAACAGAGGGACCGAATAACTCCCAGGTTTCCCCACCACCAAGTATCAACAGCCTCCTTTGGGGGGTGGATGGGCATGGGGGGGTTAGGGTATCCTGATGTTCTTGAGGTGAGAAATGACCCTAAAGGCAGATGAGTCTCTCAAGACCAATGTCATCAAGATGGAAAAGGCAAGTAGAAACTATTCCATTAAAGATGATCGTGATAATAGATTTCGAGTCAAGAATGTCGAAATACCCCCAACTAGGGTTTTATGGGCAATAGCAGTAGGGGGAGTATTTGGTGCACGCGGGCACTAACGACGCCTCGAGATTCGGGTCCGAGGAGATCTTAGATTCTTATAAGAATCTGATCGACGAGGCTTCCCGTGTCGAGAGTGAGTCGGGTGTCCGAGTGTCGTTGTCCATTTGCAGCAGGTTCCGCGGAGGGACCGTGGTTCTGAGGTTTGGAGTCGAATTCTCGGCTTGAACCGAAGGCTGCTGAACTTCTGTAGGGAGAACGGGGTTGGCTTCGTTGATTTGAGGCCGGTTCTTGGTTCATGTCGGACACCCCTTGACCGTTCTGGCGTTCATTATACTGCCAGGACTGCGAAGCTGGTGGCTCGTAGGATATTGGAGGAAAATAGGGCTTTTCTAGGTTAGACAATAGGGAATCAATGTCACATTCCGTAGATTTAGTCTCAGAAGTTAGTGCCTCAAATGGGAATGGAATCACGCAGTTAATGACAGGCAAGCAAGTAAATAAAATTAAAAATCAAGCGAGAGAATCAGTTAGAAATGTAATGCCGTTACACAGAGATAACTCTAGTAAGTTTAGTTCAAATTTACGCCGTAACATCAAGAGTGAAATTTGCGAAGAAATACACTTAGTCGTAGTGAACTGTAGAAGTATTCGTAATAAGCAGGCGGAATTCTTTGACCTAACAAGAAAAACATGTGCCGATTTAATATTAGGAAATGAGAGTTGGCTCAGCGAAGAAGTAGCATCTATGGCTCATTCACTAGATGTTTGTAGTTTAGAAAGAGAAAGATGTTATCTCTCCGTATAGGACAGGACAGGAGGAAAGATCCCCACCAGTCGAGAGCGTGGTAGAACTTTGCTGTGTTGCAACATTAGCATAAAAATATAAATTTAGTCAAAATCGTTTCAATTTTTCTCAGTCTTGAGTGAAGGTAATTCCGGAAATAATATTGTGATTGATTTTAGGTTACCTTATCACATAACCGCAGAAAAAACAAAAGTACCACAATTCAGAGAAAATCTTGATTTTATTCCGGTTTTGTTTGAACGGTTGCCTTTACTTCTGTAATTTAGGAAACAAGAATTTTTTTACATCAAATTCTGCTTTAAATCGTTTTCTTTCCGTTCGTACTATTAATTTGGCAGACAAACATTTTTGAGGCAAATATTTAATAGTCGAGAATTTTTGAGAAAATGTATCGAAGAAAGTAGTCGCCAGCTATCTTTCATCTTATTTGCTCTAGAAGAAACTTCAAGCGGGAAAGTTTCGGAGAAAATAGTGAATTTATTTTCTGTGAAAATACAAAACCTGTAAGTTTATAAATAACATAAGAAAAACAAATTTAATTTGGGGGTTACGCATAACACGGCGCGTCCCGCGATCGTTTGCCTCGAGATGGGATGCTTCTTACAATTGGGTACCTTCTTGTCGTATTTTTGTCACCATATCAGACGAAGAGAGAGCCTTTCTTCAATTCCTTTTTAAAATTCAGCTACGATAAAGTTGGAGAATTTTGAAATGAACAACCAAAAAACAGGGACTGATTTGCCATAAGGTACTAGGCACAAGCTGAGGGCCTCACTGTTAATAATAATAATAACGAATTTATTTCAGGGCGAGATTGAAACTACCAATTAGTTACTACTAATTAATCTCTTCTTGCATCTGACACCATCACTGTTCTATGGGGGCCTGATAAAGAATATTTTGTCTTTTTTTAAGACTAATAATCATTTCATGGGACCTTTAAGTAGTCCTTTGGCCTATTGTCTATGACTGTTAGAATTTTCCCCTGCATAACCTTCCTATAACCCTTTGAGATGATCTCAAGTGGCATATGCTATTGCTCGTGTAGAGACAAAATCACTTGGTAAGAGGGACATACAGTACCATAGATATAGATCAACAGGCAGCATGGACGAGGTTCTTTACTTATAGTGAAAGATATGCGAGAGAAATGATGAATGAAAGCCATGGTCCTCTAGGATGAGGGCTGAGGCATCAGGCAAACAATCTGCTCTTCACGAAAATGAACTCGTTAAATTATCCAATACAAAGCCAAGAACTGTCAACCAAAATAAACTACGCAAGGTAAGAAAAATCATTTGATATCTGGTTATTCCAAAAAGTCCAAAATTAAGAAATTAAACAAAGTAAACTAAAAACATGAAAGTAGATATTTTCAATATTACATACTCCCAAAACTTGTTACTATTATTGGTTTTATTTGATGATGCCAAAGTGAAAATCGAACCTCTAATAGAAATTATTGGATCTCAGGAGAAAAATATTATTAAGAGAGCCCATCAATAAAATATTAAAATCATCCTTAGTATTCATGGCTATAAGATAATTGGATTGCACTTATACACATTAAATAGAATTCAATGATGATGAAAATTTGGAAGAAAACAGGAAATTTTGAGAAAAATTATATATTCAAAGGAAGTAATAATTATTAGAAATCTAAATATGAATAGTCAATAATGGTCAAAGGGGCTTACACCTCTAAAGTAGGGAAATTTAATACGTAAACATTGAAACTACCGAGGAAAGTATAACTCTAGCAATACATGATAAAAAATCAAACAGATAGTACCCATAGTACCGGTCCATAATAAGATATTCAACTAGGTAGAGATAACAATTCAAATTTAACTAAAGAATCTTCCCCATCTCATTCCCGTTGTACGTGGTCCAAATAAGAATCTAGATGTGCAGACAGATTCGATGCAATCTTTGCTTAAGAACATTCTTGATACGAGTAATTCCTTATGTTTTTCATAAAACGATATCAACGATGTCGACGACAACAACGACAACAACCATAACAATGTGTAAGTTGACAAGTGACAAGCGTAATTCGTAGCCTGTTAGGGAAAATGAGGGAACGATGAACTTGTGTTCGTCTGGTTCAACACAAAGTATAATTTGGGTAATTAATTATGGACAACGTGCAGGTAGAGTTACTTCGTTTGAGGAAAATAAAGCTTGCCCTCGAACGACAAGAAAATTCACTTACGAAGATGTTGGAAGTGATTGACAATCAGCTTTTGGGCTTAGAGGTGGGATCATTACTTAAACAATCTTAATTTTAGATGATGCAGGTACTTACGTGAGAACTTTTTAGGTCGAAGACCTTCAATTATCGAGCAATCTTCGAGAAAAATTGAAGGAAGAGAATTGTGACAATCTCTTGGACAATGGGGATGATGGTGTCAAGCATGAAAAAGACGTTTTCAATGAGGATGAAACGAATACGACGCTTTTGGACCTAGACAGTAAACTCGATGGTATGTATTCAATGACTTTGAGACATTTAACGCTCGACCTCGTATTTCCCAGCAAAAGAGTAAAATCTCCCACAAAATGTTGTTATTGCCATTGGTTTCAGTCGTGTCTCTAAAATCTGTATCCGAGTATACCAGAGTGGTATTTCTTGTACAAGTTTTCTCATGAAGAGAAAAACATTGTGATAAACCCAAATATCAGTGGAATTAATCGTGATATGTATTCGTTTGAGGAAAATAATACATTGAATACATACCAATCGTGGTATGTATTCAATGACTTTGAGACATTTAACGCTCGACCTCGTATTTCCCAGCAAAAGAGTAAAATCTCCCACAAAATGTTGTTATTGCCATTGGTTTCAGTCGTGTCTCTAAAATCTGTATCCGAGTATACCAGAGTGGTATGTCTTGTACAAGTTTTCTCATGAAGAGAAAAACATTGTGATAAACCCAAATATCAGTGGAATTAATCGATGTCAATATTGCACTGATACAAGCATTCACATCGACCATGGAGTATTTATTGTTTTTCACCCAATTAAAATGCTCATAACGGTGTATGAATCAGAAACGTACGAGCTATGATTTTTTTCGTTGGTGGACCTCTTCTTAATATTTACCGCGTTCGGTAAAGTGTGCATTTCAGTGATTTTGGAGGGATTATTTGTCTCATTATCTCGATATAAGCACCCATTTAGATAAGAACTCTGAATTGATAGATGTCCCCATAATGAATTGGCAGTATTATTTGGCAACATTCCCAACCAATGAATGAAGTTTTAGTCCCGTATTTTTACAACCTGCCCAATTACTCCACATAGTGACCCAAAAAAACCAGGTTAGCACATTACTTAAAAAAAAATGAGGCTACACAATTGTAGCAGCTCTGTTGGATATCCTCCTGCCAGTCAAATCCCACTGCAACAATTAATTAACAACATTCTGCTCATCAATGACCAAATTACTTTTGCTTCTAAGTGAGGAAAACCATCCCAAAGTGTCAAAATATTTTATCGTTGATATTGATATCCTTTTGTGTTTCCAGAAACTCGATCTTCTTACCATTTTTAGACGTATTTAACATGTATAATTCATGGCTGTTCAGCTTAAATTACTGGATGATTTTTTTAATTATCTCATTTTATATTATTTTATAATTTCCGTTATTTTATTTACCCCTTAGTTCCAAGAAAATGTCATTACACTATTACAAGGCTTTCTGGAACTCCAAAAATAGGATCATAAAATTTTTAATTTCAATTCCTTATTATTTGCATTAATTAATACTCCTTTTCGGTGTCCAAAATCTGGTGGAATGTAACATTTAAAAATTTCAGTAAGAAATAAGGTTTTACTCTCCGGAGATTATTTAGTGAAATTACTTGTGAACAGTGTATCCTAATTTCTATTTGTAATTTTGATTCTTTCCTATTTTATTGCTCTATGTATTCAAATTGTGTTATGCAACAATTTCTCTTTGTAATAAGGCATTGAATCATTATGTTACAGGTATGTTAAGTGGACAATTTTATGTTGAAGAACAAGATGAAGAAGAAATGGATGAATTAGAATAACCTCAAATTATATGCATAAAAACTTGTAAAGGGTAATTAATAGATATTATTTTACATATTTATTACCTTGTTTTATTGAAGAAATTGATTAAATATTGAAAACAGGATTCTACTGCAAATTATTACTTTATACTGCCAATTTTTGTCATCTTATGGAATGAAGTTAATAAATCACAAGTAGAAGTTACTTGCATGCTGTAAACTTGGGTACACATCTTTTCCTACTATAAAAGCAATTCTGAATGTTAGGGGCCCCAAATAGGGACCCTTTGAAATAGACCACCAATGAAATTGAAAGAGGGTCTCAGAACCTATAACCACACTAATAAATACCTCAGAACCATGCTGACCCCTCATAGCCTATATTTTCCGCATTAAGACATTGTGCATAGTACCCGAAATGCCTGGAAAGAGCCAAGATGCTATCAGGACCCACATTTTACAGATGGATGCTAAAACCTCATGCCTCTCAGTTTTCCCATTCTGTTTCCATTTAATTTTTTAGGATAGAACCTTTCTATTGACCAGGAGTTAAGCCCAACATCACTACTGTATATGTCCATTCCTTACATACAAGTAAGCCATGTCATATGTCATCACAACAGGTTACAATTATTCAGTAAGTGCTTAAGTTCATCTCAGTATAGTCTTTATGCAAGAAATTGGAACCCTCCTGGGAATTTCAAGTGGATAGTACTATTGGAATATGCTGATAATTTTATCCTATATCCCTGCAAAGCGTCTATATATTATTGATAAGTTAAATTTGCTTGCATGGTGCAAGCTGAGTGATCATTTCCACTATTCACCCATACTAGTTCCCTCAAAAGGACATATAAAAGTCTCTTGGTTTTGCCACATTAGGGCATATAGAAACTCAATGAAATGAAAGAATAAATTTCTGAATCCTAATAGCTTTCACTTTGGTTCCTTGGCCATAGGCGCTCAGCAAAATTGAAAGAGAGCCTCAGGGAACCAAACATTACATCTTTACGATTCAAGATATTCTGACCCCAAATGTGCAATCTTTCCCTCGCTGAGTTATTAAAAAAAGTCTGTATAGTATATGGTTGATGAAATAATTAGCAGTTAACACTGTTTCCACCTTGATGTTCCATTAGTCATTGCTATGTTCGCAATTTGTCATTTCCTTTAAATTCTACTCATGATTTTGTTGCAGTTGCAAAAATATTAATTCTGCTTCTGTTTTGGTGTTTATGTTGCCCAAGGGAATGATTCTTCAATTCCTGTCTGGATGTACAAAACAAGAGAAATCCAAGTTGTCTCATTTAATTCCTTGTCTGTTGTTTTTTCCTCATCAGATAGCTGAGAAATAAGCAGAAATGCTAAATCTGATAGTCATGTCTTAAATTGCATCTTGGATTCACTGTTTGTGTTGGATTAAAAATTGGTATGGAGTTATAAAATCCTCATACTGTGAAACCTTGGTCTGCGAGCAACTTGGTTGGTGAGCATCGTGCAAGACAAGCAAAAATTTTTAATAATTTTTTTCTTGATATATGAGAGATGTCTTGCAATATGAGCAATACATGGAGTACACATGTACACTGTTTTGTCTACGAAGTGTAAACCACATTAAGGATCTATGTAATTCCTCAGTTTGGTTGTGAGGACTACTTGCCACAACAAATTTTTAACTGCATTAAGAAGGCGCTTTTTGGAAGAAAAAAATGTAAAAGAGGACCTACATTACAGCAAAAGAAAATGCAATGCCTGCCAGCAAGCCCATGAAAGACCATCACACCCTCATGTTTACTGCTGATGCAAGTAATGATTTCCAAGTCAGGCCCATGCTCATGTATCATTTTGTGAATTCAGAACCCTTCCGGAAATGTAAGGTTCAGAAGAGCCAGTTAATTGTTACGTGGAGGTCTCACAGTAAAGCATATATCACTTGTATCTAGTTTTTTGAGCTGATGAACAAGGTCTTTGGTCCTGATGTGATAAAATACCTTTTATAAAGAAAAAATTACCCATTTCTGGATAATACCCCTGCTCATCCTCCTGACCTTAAGGGTGAATGAATGAAGGAATTTGAGTTCATCAATGTCAATTTCCATCCTCTCAACGCTGCTTCATTAATCTAGCCCAAGGATTAGCAGATCATTTTAAATAAACACCAAATCACCTTTTCAGTGATTTCTTTTTCACTTTTTAGTGAAATAGAAACCCTCAATTCTGCCTCGAGAAAACTGTGGCCTGATTGTATTTAGGGGTTCATACATAAGCAGAATCCATCAGTTGTTGATGAAATAGTGTCCTTGGGAAAGATTATGGGACTGGAGGTGAGCAAAGTTGACATTCAAGAGCTGGTAGAGGAACATGATCAGGAGCTGACCTCTGATGAATCTGCATCACAAGCAACAGCAAGATGGAGAAGGTCTTTTAGGTGGAGGGGAAAAATACAGTGGAATAGGGAAAAGTGTAAAATGAGGGAAATGCAAAATTTGTAGAAAACTACCTCCTGAGCAAGATTAGCACTATGAGTGATAAATTTGTTTAGAGACATTGCAATTTCACATTTCTACAAAATCCATGAAAGGAGGCAAAAGCAAGTGTCACTGGATTTGCACAACACTGTGCAAAAAGAAAAAGATTTCAATTAGATAACAGATAGCAGTGATGCCATCAGAAACAGTGAGAGTTGTTCTAAACAATAAATTCAATTAATTTACCTTAAATTTAGTAGTAGTAGTATTATTAAAAGTGCTTCGACAGCTTAGGTCATTTCGCACGTGAGCCCCCACCGGGAACCAAACCTGGGACCACTTTCACCAAAGTTGAACGCCTTGCCCACTTGGTTATTCGGAAGCCCACCTTAAATTTAAATAATAAAAATATAAAATGGTAACTTATGCTAATTATTATTTTGTGTATGATATGTTTTTAGGTTTCAAAATGAATTATCTAAATAATCATAATTTCTTATAGGAAATCACTTTCACATAACAGTGCTTTGGATTATGAGCAAGTTTCCAGAATAAATTATGCTTGCAATCCAAGGTTAAAATATTAAACAACTAACAAACCAGTTTTATTTTCACAGGAAGGTCAATTTTTTACAATTAACACTGATTATTTATTCGTTGATATAAAAGGTATAATAAAGACTACTGATCAAGTATGCAGAGGTTACAAAATCTGACTGGAATACTTCTATCATTTATCTTCCTAGCCGTATATTTTATTGAATTTATAATTTTCATTGATCATGGTTATTTAGCCACCATAGAAAATGTCCTTAGTTGCATACTTTATCTCTTTGCAATGAAACTGGACTAAACTTAAAATTTCCATCATCTAAAACTAACAATACAGTAAGGTTTGAAAAAATGTAAGCATATCTATTCCTTTTGGAGAATTGATTCTGAAAAGCTATTATTTTTACCTTTAGAAATTTTGTTTACCATACCAGACATGACTGACAAATCATTCAAATAAATGAGGAGAAAATAAATCAACAAGAGAAAAGGGAGCCTTGCTACAGAGAGGAATGTTACAAAAAATGAAAAATTGTTCGTAAACTTTTTAAAGTTAATAAAAAGAAAAATGCAAGATAATTAATAAAACAAAATGAAAAACAGATAATTAATAAAAGGTGAAAAAATAGCGACATACTGATGTGATTGCCACATAAGCCGAAGTACTGCTTGGACTGTTTTAATACATTTCATGAATTAAATTGGATTTCTTTAGTAAAATTTGTCAATGTATAATTATGATAAAGGAAAGGAAGGTAACTTAGTTGGTTGAAAACCAACGAAAATCCCAAAGGAATAACAAGTGTGAAAAATAGCAACACGACTGGGACTCGAACCCAGGTCTCCCACTTTCCGGGCAGATATTCTAACCACTGAACTACCGTGCCGCGTCTCTCTCACACTGTTAAGGGAATGCTTTGTGAGCAAGACTGGCAGTCTCCACATAGTGGCACAACCTGCCGTCCGAGGTCCTCACTGAGGCAGCCGGCTCACAAAGCGGTGTTATGAGGTTATTTCCCCCCAGGAAATCACAAGGATAAAGGAAAGGAAGGTAACTTAGTTGGTTGAAAACCAACGAAAATCCCAAAGGAATAACAAGTGTGAAAAATAGCGACACGACTGGGACTCTAACCCAGGTCTCCCACTTTCCGGGCAGGTATTCTAACCACTGAACTACCGTGCCGCGTCTCTCTCACACTGTTAAGGGAATTTGAGGAATTAGGAACTTGAATAAGAAACCTTGGTATAAGTAGGCTAGCATGAAAACAATTCTGCTACCAAGGTCAGCAAAGCCTTAAGATCACCAATTCTTTAGCTATGGGCTCCACAGACTATTTTTTAAACCCTAAATATCTTCTCACTGGAATTTTTTTAACCTTATTTACCAAAAATATATTTCATTAAATGAAATTCATAATTAAGTACATCTTAGGTATTCTTTATAACTTTATTAAATATGTCTTTTTTAAATAACAATCATTGGGATTTCAAATGTCATTTTCCACCACTTGACCTCGAAACAGGGCCACATTTTACAGCTTAATGTTCATACAGACTCAAAACTTTGAGAGCTCCCTGATATTTTGCATGGAAAAAGTAAATTTTCAAACACTATGAAAATAAATTATGGTTACCTGATATCAGCTGTACATTTAAAAGCATACAACCAAAAGATGTTAGAACACCTCTTGTTTTCAGTCCATGAGTTCACTTAATAATGTTACAGATTAGAAATTTTAGGAAGGAAAGTTATGAGTAACAATTTAATCCTGCAAAAATTCACATAATTTGAACTTACATATAACAAAAGACAGAGCAATGAGAATAAGATGAAATTAGGCATTATACTGGCTGCTTCAAGTGAATGAGGCATGCCCCATTTGCGGCTTGAGCCCCTCCAAAAATCACAATGCACAAGGAATGTACTGCTGCAGCTTTCACTAATTTCTTACAAAATTTCTCCAATCTTTTCAGCTTTTCACCAATTGAGTCCCTACAAAGATGAACTATGCACAATTGTTGGTCCAACATAACTTCGCAGGCTCTAGATATAGCGTCTTTAGCCCCTTCCACTTCAATGAGTTTGACAGTTCTTTCTTCTATAGAAGTTGGATCACTTTTGGCCTCGCCTATTTTGGCAAATAACCCTTCTTCTGCAAATTCTTTATAACTTGAAACCATTTCCTTTGAACCAATAACAACAGCTGAAAAAAAAAGTTGAATCATGAAAATTCCTTATTTTAAATTACCATAACAAAGCATGACCAATTTCCTGGGAATGGAAACTAGCTTGGTTACTTGAAAAAAGTTGCTTGGGCAAATAGATTCTTGCCTCAAATATGTGTATGAGATAAAAATGTTATTTAGATACAAAATATAGATAAAAAGTTAAGGCATCAAGAAATGAAGCATTTCACCAATTCTAATGTCATAACCTATATTATAAAGGTGAAAAACTACTTCCATCGTAATGACTGTGTGAATGTTAACTTCAATATAATAGTGGGTAGAAAAGTAAAATATACTGAATAATTACTCAAAGGATAAAACTGTAACTGAAGAGTTTTACCTTTGTAAATTAATTATAAATAAAACTAATAAATTATAAATAAAACTTATCCCTGACAATTATGATAAAATGAGTCTTTTCCTGAAAAGGTTCTTACCACTGTGCTTCCCTCTTTTGACATGAGAAAAAATTGAAGTTGCATATATCTTATTGTCAGTGCCAATTTCATTGGCCAACCTCATCCGCCGTGGAAGCCTTTCACCACCTCCTCCTAACTTGCTAACCAATGCAGCGTCTCCAAAGGAAATATCTGCAGGAGAATAAGCAGTGGCTTAGAGACTATTCAAACAACATATATGTACTTTCATGACGTAAAATTCATCAATTGTAGAGATATTTATCTGAGAGCTCTAATTTATGATGAAATGAGCAGCTCAGCTTTTGCAATAGTCACTAAGCACCACTTCTATTAAAAAAAACCAAAATAACTTTCAACATGAAATTATCAATCACAACTTAATAAATCAAGATCAGTATGGTTGCAACAGCTGCTATCCTTAAATCACATAAAAACAATTTTAATTGAAAAATCCCCCTTTTCCTCGAAGGACTTCAAATTTCCAAAAACTGATATCAGAGATGAATAATAAAGAACAAGAATATATTTAAGGGATGATTACATAATAAGTAAATAAAAAAAGTAAAATGGGATGACACAGTGTTAAAAGTAATAAAAACTGGAGATAAAAACTTAAACTTGGTATAAGCAACATTGTGAGCATTTCTACTGATTTGATCATTAGTTAGAATTTTTCCAGGAAAAGAAATTTACTGATATTCAAAATGATTAAATACATTGGGTGTATGGTTAACATACAAAACCAGTTCAAAGGTAATGCTTACTACCTGAATTGTTTGTTTATGGGTAACCTTCATAGATAATTCAAAGGTTTTTCTGGAAAATTGGATGATTTGTTTTGGAGACCTGTAGAATTAAAATAATGGTATAATTTCTTATTAACAGCTAAAAAACTGCAATGACTAAATGGAATTGAAAAATAGATGCCTCTCATTTTGAGAGGTATCAACGGTAGCTCTTTGGAATGTATATCTAAACAGGAGAATCAGCAGATATAAATTTATGACTTTGGGGTGATATATACTCACAATGCATACAATTGTTACGTTTCACAAAAATCTTATGCATGGCAATTATGTAGTACTTTAAATCTTAAGCACATAGCATAGCTTCTTTACACATTAGTTCATGGAGATGCTCCTTAATTGAACATGAGTTAAATGTCATATTTGCTCTCAATCATTAACTGAAATCCCACTTTAGTAAGCTATGTATCATTCGTTTAACATTTCTCTGTCCTCAAATTAGTGCTGAGTCTTAAACTAGTTTATCAAAGACCATTTTCTTTGTTATCATTAAAAATATCATTCTTCTGAGAATGTAGTCTCACGACCTATTGGACTTTATCAGCAACCAGAAATTTATGAAAGAAATGTATTGTAGATTTAAGGAGAAATTGATTGTAATTCAAAATTTTTACTGATAATTAGATTAGGTTGAAAATAGAATATGATCATCCTCATTGCAAATCACCTTCTTCCTTCCATTATATTTACCACTGACAAACTCCTACCCACACAATGTATTCTACTTCTCCCCTTAGTCAGAGTAATAAACTGGCCGTGTGGTTTCCCTCTTAGGCCAAGAATAACCCAGCTGATTTCTTCTCACAGAGTTTCTTGGCATGACCCCTGCCCTCTTTTCTTTTAGTGCCACTCTGTTCTTTATCTCTTCCTCCTAATTATTATCAAATAACTATCAATTTATTCTTTTTTATTTTCATTTTCAAAATTCACTTCTGATCCTTGTTTTTATACCATTATATTATTACTTTGAGTAACTCTTTTAACCTACATCCTACTAAATTAAATGCTGAGGTTAATATTGTAATGTTAAAACCTTTTCCTGCCTACAAGTTATTAAGGAAATTTTACTTTAGTTTTAAATGCAGTGCTATGTGCTACACAATTCCTTTTATATAATAAATAAGTTACGATAAACAAGGTGAAATTATAATTTTTTAATTCAAACTTTCCATTGACTACCTGTTGAAAGAGTTATTTAACCCCTCTAGTCAGTTCGACGTACACGTGTACGGACCCTATTATCTTTCCCAACGGCAGTTGAACGTACCTTTGGATAATTTTAACAAAACAAGTTTCATAGCAGCAGATGCATCCTCTATTGAGTCATGGCCCTTAGCACCCCAGCACTGGATCTCTTCAGACAGAAACAGCCGTGAAAGTGTGGCAAGTTTAGTTTTCTTAAACCTCTCACCAGTCAAATTAAATATGACTGAAGTGTCTACCACATATGGATGCATCATCTGATAAAAATAAATCAAAAATGTTAAAAATTAATTAAGGTTTAAGTTTAAAATATTAAAAATGGAGAGCTTATATTAATACCTCAAAAATACAATTGTCATATAACAGAATCTTTCTAGATCAAAACAGTGGTTTAATAGAGGGCCAAATAGACTTTTTTTTAAAGCAAACTTAATCAAAATTGTAAGGCTAATCATAATGTCTTGGAAATTGGATGAATTATTGTAAAAATACATAGGTCAGTAATGATTTCTGGAAGAGTAAGAGATTATTAATAATTCAAGATAAATTATTTTGAAATTAAAGAGAACACAAACTGAATAAAAAACAAATACTTAATACAAATACTAAAAACACATGAAATAATGGACCTGACAAAAAGATGAAAAGTATAATGCAGTATTCCATAACCCAATTTCCGTATCAAGGTGGTTGAATTCCACAAAAATAAAGGAATTTAACTGTTCCTTAAACCCTATATAATCTCACATCATGAAAAGTCTATTGTTCACCACACATTACTACATTTGAGTGATACTAATTTTTCTTCTGTAGACAACACTGCTATAACATGCCAGCCTTTTCTCACTATTGATCATATTTCAAAACATAATACGTTCATTTGTACATTTTTTAAGTACAAACAACAGCAAATATTATATATAAAATCTTGTTTCATAGAACAACACTATAATTTCATGATCTCCGTTTTCCAATAAAATATGCCAACAATGAATTATCCTAAAACTTTCCAAAATAAGCAGTACAGTAAAATTTACATGACCAACATACTTCACGAGAGAAATAAACTTGCTTGAAAATCTTTTTAAGAGTAACTTAATCAATATCATCCTCAAAGAATTTCCCTATTATAGAGTTAATTCATGGATTGTAACATTTCCAAAACACATTTTAAGATATGAAAAATGTGAAAAAAGTCTGACAGGACCATAACTTGAATCTTCCTAAATGCCAACTGTTTGCACCATTAATTGAACCGTCTAGCCAGTACATATAGATATGCCGTAGATATATAGATATATAGGAAGACTTTGTATGCAAGGCATTTGAGTTTGTCTGACTAAGCAGCATCACTCATAACCATGACCTCATAGAGGCAGACAAAGTGATGGAAATAATAACCTGCCTTAACTATAAACATTAGGAAAAGAGTTAGTTGACTCTGCACATAAAGGCATGCACCTAGGAAAATCACCAAGTAGAAACAGAAAAGAATAAAGTCTGAAGGGACTGGAACTTGAACCTAGGTCTCACAATTGCTTTATCCATTGAATCCTTTCAATCACTTTGTGTGGGTGGTACCTCCAAGATCTCTGAGTCAATGATGCAAATGAGTCTGATTCTAGGTGCAAGCTTTTATGTGAAAAGTCACTTTTAACCCTTTCGCTTGAGCATTTCAATGAGCATAATAATCCTTCATTCCAATTCAACAAGAAATTTTAGGAATAACATTGTGAGAATTAATTAATTCTTGGAAAATCAAATTAACAAATATCCTTCCCTCAGAAACATTAAAATGAATTATTTTAAAACAAGCATTACTCACCCTCATAGCATGGAGGTCAAAGTTGAGTGACTGGCCAACTAAGATAGCATCTGGAGGCAACAGATTTCTGAGGTCTTTCTGAACATCAGAAAGCCTTGTTTCTACATCCTTTAGATGATCAGCGGTTATACCAGAAAACCTTACAACAGATGACAAGTGTCAGATGCATTACAATATTAAGAAAATTGCTAGTGATTGTCTTTCCTCATCGTGAATATCTTCCAGTTCAGCCATTGATCAGAAATAAAATTTAATTGTTTCACAAAAAAAATACAGAACATAAATATAGAGAATATGAAAAACAGAACAAAAAGAGGCAGGCCAATGAAAGAACAGGAAAAATCAAGCATTTTGATTAACAGTATTTACCCAAGTATAAGATTTGTTTTCAAATTTAGTCTCAGTGGTCTGTGGGGTGTCTTTATTCTAAGGCAAAGCAAACATAAGGATAAGATTTTAACATAAAGAAGAGCAATTATGTTTTACTGTAGGCAGAGACCATACAAGGGTAGTCCCACAAGTATCTGACCTAACAAAGACAAAACAAAAATATCCTTTCAACTTTTTCCAGCAATGTTCAATAGCTGTGATACAATGTTTATAGTAAGAACCAACAAACTCCTCAAAATAGCTATTAACCCCAGACTCTACCTCTTCATTGATGACAAATCTTTTACCACTGAGCCATTCTTTCAAATTTAGAAAGAGAAAATAATCTAAGGGGGCTATTTAAAAATATAAATCAGTTGACTTTTAAAGATTCAGATCAGATGCAATGGCAAAATCATGCACACCATTCACTTGAGTACAAATTACAGATGTTTATTTCTTGGGCCTCTGTCTTAAAATGTATCTGTATATTTACTCAAATTGGTAGATACCTCAAAAGGTACCTAAATTGCTGATCTAAAAAGCAGTCGGACAATAACTACAGCTACTCTTCTTCTAGCCTATTGGTACCGATATCTTATATTGATAGGCCAATGTATTAGTAAGGTGAAGTTTAAAGATGAATAAATGAGGCCCGAGCCTCTTACTCTTAAAAGGAAAGGAAGGATACGCATGTCCAGTTAACTGGACATCGGCATTTGGCAAACACTACTGATGTCCAGTTAACAGGACATCGGCAGACAACGTGTTAAGGAGTTTGTAGGAAGGAAAATCTTTCAGATGACAAAGGAGGAAAAGTGGCTAAGGGAGGTGGAGCATAAGGTCTTTGACGCTGGCATACAAAACCTGGCACCACACTTACAAAAATTCATTGATCTGAAGAGTGATTATGTAGAAAAATAATTACATACCTGAGTTATAATATTCATGAAAATATATGCACTTTCTGATTTCCAAAAAAATGTTGTAACTTTACTTTCTGAACAACCCTCGTATTTTATTGACTACCCTATTTTACCACTAATCAATTTCTTTCCAAGACTGCTCCTGCATTGCCTAACCAAATATTAAATGGGAGCTTATTAATAATATTAAATGCAAGCTAGGAATAAAGTACAGCACTGTATCAATCCTCTTCGCATTAACAACCCTTACTCCAAGAGATATATTTTTCCCCAGAGCCCAAGCACTTATTTTTCTAATCTAATCCAATATTTCATCATTTCTTTGCAAATTTAAGGGGCTGCGCAGAGTCTAAAAACTTTTCAAAATCAAGGGCTGTTCATAGTTTTCCAATGGCCATCTACACACTTCCACAAGCAATTATTGTCATTTTCAAAAATACATTCACCTTCCCAAGGAGAAACGGACATGAAAAAAGTCCTATACCTACAAAGTCTCCCAAACAGCATAAAAAAATGTTTTGGTGGAATATTTCAATGGATAGAGCAACGGACCAGTAATTGGGAGACCCAGGTTTGAGTCCTGGTTCTTTAAAAAAAAGTCTGACAGAACCAGGACTCAAACCTGGGTCTCCCAATTACCGGTCCGTTGCTCTATCCATTGAAATATTCCACCAAAACATTTTTTTATGCTGTTTGGGAGACTTTGTAGGTATAGGACTTTTTTCATGTCTGTTTCTCCTTGGGAATTTTCCTAGGTGCACACCTTATCGTGCCAAGTACCTAAAACTCTTTTCCTTGTACACTCACCTTGTTAAATAATTGGTTATTTTTCTGCGAGGTTTAACATAACTTTCATACACTACATTGAGATCCTCATCAACAACAGATATCCTTGTAAGTTCAAAGCGATTCTTCCCTGTCATACACATTTCACAGTCGACCGCAAGGAGTGGAGAGTCCAAGCCCACCTCTTTGTACCATGGTCTGGACATTACATACATCTCATCTTCATCCTGAGAAGGAAGAACAACTAATTAAAATACAATACTCAACTGAAAATTTCTTAATAACAAGAACACAAACGAGAAACCCAATGGATTTAAACATGGAAATGTTTCCTTCAAATCTGAAAACAGTATTGAAAACTTCATGGATTTGACTGACAAACTGAGTAAAAGTTACCTTACCACCTAATTGTAAACTGGTATCCTTTGACGTTTCTAATTATTAACAAATGTTCCAGTTGATGAGACTCTGTCTATCGTTGAAAGTATTTTAATCAAGAATGGCATGACTCATCATTAGGTGAAGGATGTTTTAAATTTACTGAGGGTTTGTTTACTTCGTAACTATTTTTTATTTAATGGTAAATTTTTTAAGCAAGACTTGCTATGGGCTCACCATTATCTCCTCTTATGGCTGAAATTCTTATGAATAACTTTGAATCTGTACTGTTTAATGCAAATTTTAACCTTTTAACTAATGTAATAGTAGTGTATAGATATGTAGATGATATTTTCTGCATCTGAATAGGCACAGAACCGCAGCTCACTCATTTTGTTTCTTTTCTAAATTCTATCCACCCCTCTATTTCCTTTAGCCATGAACTAGTAGTTAATCATTCCATTTTTTTAGATATCACTATTTCCATTTCCTATTCCCAAACATCTTTCTCCATTTATAGGAATCCTACTTACATGGATCATACTATTCCTTTTTCCTCTGATCATCCATATTTCACAAAATGGCATTATTCCATTCCCTTATTCACCGACTCCTGCACATCCCTTCATCCAAAGATAATTTTAATCACGAAATTTATATTATTCGATATATTGCATCCACTAACGGATGCTCCCCTGATCTCATTATGAAACTATTACAGAGGAAGCAAAGGACTTTAGCTAACACATTTTCTCATTAAAAACAAGAATTTTCAATAATATAGAATCGATTATAAGAGATGATTGTCTTGTAAGTCCCAAGACAGGGTTATGCTGAAATTTTCAAAATAAAGGTCTTATTAACTTTAATTAAAATTTTTGACAATAAATTCAGTCTTTCATTTGTATGATGTAATGGTAATATTTTTCCATTTACAGGCATTCAACTTATTCTTCCAGATCTACATTCAATCATGATTAACATTTATAAAAGTGAATAAAATGAAGAAAGCACCATATCCTAATATTATAAACTCATTGTTCAATTTAAATTAAGTTTCCACTTTCTTGACCAGACTTGTTTAACAGTTGTACAAAGCAAACTGGAATATTGATAATATACTCAAATGACTGACTGGAATTTACACACATGGATTTACATGGATATTATAAATTGTAATTATAAGAGAGACCTTTAAGACTGAGTGAAAATTATTCAGCTTTAAGGCAATCACATTAAATGGCAGAGCTACAAGGGATCATTTAATAATTTAACCTCTAAGGAGAAATTTGAGAAAATTGCAATTAATGCAAATACAAAATGTGCATTCATTGATCTATTCATTCCTAAAGCAATTACCTCATCTGAAGAAAATGTTACAGCCTCAGTTTTCACAGCATCCCTCCCTTGAGGCTGCTCTTCATTTTGGAGCCTTCGAAACTCATCACTTTGGATCAGCTCCCCCAAGCTTTGTACATGGCTATTTTCAATTGGAGGCATTGCCTAAAATTTAAAAAAACCAATATTATCTTCACCACATCTTTCTCTTCAGTTCATAATATATTTTGGAAACCTACTTCACTTGCAAGATTCAATCATGTCTACTTTTAAAACAGTTAATACTTGAAACATGTTAAAAGAATGCAAAGATAGTATATTATACTAGTATTTTCTTGTTAGCTTTTTAAAGTAGATTTTCTTCTAAATTATTTCTTTATGCAGCAAGAAGATAAAGTAATATTTATATTGTAGTATTTGGCAAAAACAAAAATTCATGTGAATAAAAGATCCTCTCTAATAATACATTTTCAAATTCTTGATGTATGATCAAATAACATAAGTATGAATTATTTAAGAAAGCCAGTTTCAGGTTTATGAGCGGATTACGTTCTGTACACGTGTATGTATAACTAATAGGTTGTATGCGTATATGTTGAGAGGCATAGCATAATCCACCAATTAATGAAGGTTGATATTGGAAACTACCTGAAAGAACTGGAGGCTCCACTATTCATCCTTGAATTTGTTTGCTATTACATTTTAAGATATTTTAACACCACATTTAACATATCAAATTTTTGTTATATTGCACAAGTAGTTTGAAGTGATGCAAATAAAAAATGTTGGTTTTAATTTCAAATAGTAAGCTAGATGTTTGTGAATTGGGGACTGTCTGTATTGATACTCTACGCATCAATGGGGTTAAGCAAATTTAGCATATAAAGATGAAAGAAGATTAATCTACTACATTTTACACTTAAGACTGCTCCTTAAAGTACATTTTATTTGCATTTTTTTCTTTTGCAACTGCAATAAAATCTTACTAAGACCAAATTCAGATCATGAAATACTACCTCTTTAAATACATAATAAATATTTTCAAATACACATTTACTGAATTTAAAGTACCATTTAAGATGAATCTTTATTTTAATTGCATGTAATCTGAAAGTGCATACACAATGTATTTAACCAAATAAATTCTTCAAGGTACACTGTAAAAATGTGATGATTTAATTCTTTGGTGGACTCCTATTATGAGGGCTGTATGATAAGTACCTTTGTTAGGCAAGAAAACACATATTTTTTAACTTCTTTTAAATTCATTTCTCAATATAGTCTCCTTTCAACTCAATACATTTATTCCAGCGATATTCTAACTTTTTCAAGCCATCCAAAAAATACGTTTTGTCGAACTCTACAAATTAGGCCTCTGTTGTGGTGATGACTTCCTTGTTTGACGTGAATCGCTTTCCCCCAAGCCATTTTTTCATGTTTGCAAACAAAAAGAAATTGCATGGGGCCAAATCTGAAGAATAGGGTGGATGAGGTAGCAATTCATACAGTAATTCAACCTGTTTTGCTGTGGCAATTGCAGATGAGTGAGCTGGTGTGTTGTCATGATGGAAGATCACTTTTTTCTTTGCCAAATGGGGCCGTTTCTTCCTCACAATTCAGCATCGAATTAGTCCAATAAATAAGCATGGTACTGCCCTGTGATTGTCCTTCCCTTCTCCAAATAGTCTGTGAAGATGATGCCTCGCGAATCCCAAAAAAACGGTGGCCATGACTTTTCCGGCTGATGGAACCGTTTATGCTTTCTTTGGAGTAGGTTTGCCAGGTGAAATCCACTGTTTTGACTGTTCTTTGATTTCTGGCGTGTAGTAATGGATCCATGTTTCATCAACAGTCACAAAACTCTTTCAGATTGTGCTTAAAGATGTCCAAACAGTGCTCCGAAGTTGTCATACGATTCCGTTTTTGCTCCACTATGAGCAAACATTGCACCCATCTGGCCGATAGCTTTCTCATGCCCAAATGTATGTGTAGGATACTTTTTATGCATTCAATTACGATTTTTACAATGTCAGCAATCTCTCCGATCTTCACACGGCGATCTGCTAGCACGATATCATGAACTTTGTTAACCATATCCTCCATAGTCACCTCAATTGGACAGCCTGGGCGCTCTTCATCAAAAACAGATGTTCGGCCACGCTTGAATTCATTAAACCAATATCTGATGGTAGTCATTGAAGGTGCATGGTCCTTATAAACAGCATGCAACTTCACCTTGATTTCCTCACATGTCTTCCCATCCAAAGAAAGAAATCAAATCACTGATCCATATTGCTCTTTCTCCACGGTGGCAAGCAAACACAAACTTGACTACTTTCAACAGCTATCAAAACAAAACTACTCGATTAATCTGTCTGAAATGTTGACAGTCATATATCTAAAGATGGCATTAAATTATGGCATACACATTTTGTGTCAGTGGTGCCATCAGTCGCTAAACACGGGTACTTATCGTACAGCCCTCGTATATCATGAAGCAAGAGATGCATGACCAACAGATAATGGAGGACATGAAATGTAAAAACTATTTGAAATTGAAGAGGATGGTGGAGGACAGAGAAAGGTGGAAGACTGTAGCCAACCAATCCTGAGGGATTGGAAACCAGAAGAAGAAATGCATCTTTACTATAAAAATTGATATGTATTGCTGAAGCACTATGCCTTTTCTGTAATTATTAACATGGTAAGTAGATGCATATTTATAAGGTAAAGTATAATTATACTTTTAAAGTTAAAGGACTTAATACTATTTAAATTTGATGCTTAGTTATTTTTAGAAATAATGCTCTGTGAAAATTCACAACCAATCATTTCCAGATATAAATAATTCAGGGGCTTACCAAAGGCTGTTTTGGGCCATCAGAAGATTTCTTTAGTAATGGCAGTGGATAACCCATTTCCAGCATTTGTTCAGCACTCAACAGCAGCTCAGTGCGAGGAAATTTATCCCTTTTATTCCTTTTTATCTCCTTAGCATCGCAACTGCCACCTACATCTGTGACAGGAAACATGGTCCTGAACACCTTGTAAACAGCCTTGCCTTTCAGAGCCTTTTCCAGATTTCCAAATTCTGCAAAATAAGATTGGCCTTTTCAATTGCAAATTTTAAGTACTTAGAACAGAAATAATCCAGCTACAAAACAGGATAGATTTGCCAACCTAGCAAGAGTAAGGAAAATGTAAATGGCTTACAAACTAAAAAAATTCAAAAACATAAAACAGAGGCATATCAATACAATGATAAGACCAGAGAGCCTTGATGCTCCAGAATCCCTTATGGTAAACAGCCAAAAAATTAGGTGAAGTAGGAAAGAAAATAAGAAAAATTAAACAAAACTTGATGATGGAAATGATGCTGAGAAGCAATAATGAAAGCTATGAAAAAAACAAAATAAGAGATACAATGAGGGTCGGTCAGAAAGTAATGCCCCACATTTTTTTTCTCAAAAACTAAATATTCTACCAAAATAAAAATTACCCATGCGAAAGAAAGATTTTTAATTTACTCAATCTATTTTTCCATATAATTTCCTGGAAGTTCCATTGCCTCCCTCCAGTGATTCAGTAGTACACATATACCCTGTTGGTACCAGTCCTCACTCTGGTTATGGACCTAGGTTTTCTTTTTCAACCACCTCATGATTCACTCACTATACATACCCACCAATCAACTGTACTCCTATTAAATGCAGATGTTCCATAGACTTTTCACAAACGTTTCTCAATATTCCCAACCGTTTCTTTCTCAATACACAGAAATTCAATCACAATACACCATCTATTATATGTGTAATGGTCAGACTACATTTTGATAGCTTCCTACAGTTATGCTATCAGCAGAAGAAAACAGAAACTATGCTGATACATGCAGGAAACATGAAAGAGTTTGAACCAACAATTTCGAATTACTAGCATTTGTTTTGGCTGGGAAAATATGTAGGACATCACTTTTTGACCAACCCTCATATGAGAAGGAGTACAATATACTTATTTGGACTTCTGAATGAGATAAGACTGACTAAATATTATTATATCTGGAAAAATAATTTACTCCTTTGACCAAAAGCAAAAATCTCATATGGCATGGACCGTCAAAACTCTAAGAAGAACTAAATCATTAAGAACTGAATCATTAGTGTTCATTTGAAAGAAAATGAAGGATCCTATCATAGTTATAGGAGGGGATTTTAACCTTCCCCATATTGATTGGGATAATTTATCGAGTTCATATTCTGGTAGAGAGAAAAATATATTGCAGACATTGATGGATACTTTTTCTTTAGATCAACTTAATAAGAAAGTTACGAGGACGATTTGTGAAGGTCGAGGTAATGTATTAGACTTATTAGTCACGTCACATTCACACCTGTTTGATGATCTAAATATAATTGATGGAATTTCAGACCATGATACTATAGCTGCAGTAATTAAAACAGAAATAATAAAATCACTCAAGGCGCCGCGGCAGGTTTGTGTTTCGTAAGGCTAGATTTTTGGAATTCAGGGATTATATCAATCTACACAGGGACGACTATTATTGATTTTTGAGTGGTAATAGCATTGAGGACAGCTGGAGTTCCTCCGTATACTTAAAGAAGGCTTAGCTAGGTTCGTCCAAATTAAAACCGTGAGAGAGCGTAAGGAACCGAGTTGGATGAAACCTAAGTTGCGGGGGCGTTGCATAGGAAGCAAAGGATTTCACATGCTCGGATGAAGAGGCTATAGAGGGTCAGAGTAGACTTTGAAATTGAGCAGCAGAAATATACGGAAGTGCAAAGATTGGTTAAGGAAGAATCACAGAATGAGTTTCAGGAATATAGATCTAAAACCCTTTTAGAGTCTTTAGGAAGCGACCAGAAGGAGTTTTGATCATATGTCCAAGAATCTCGTGGAGGTAAGTCTTCAGTACTCAGCCTTGTTAATGAAGAGGGATTAACGATTAGCGAATTGATGGGAAAAGCAAATTTACTTAATCAACACTACCAGGAAAGTTTTACTTTAGACGATAGATGCACAAACGAATTTTATAAGCAGGTTGATTCAAAGATGGGGCAAATCAAGTTGTCAGTGGATGGAATAGGAAAGTAGTTGAGAGCGATAGTCAAGAAGAAAGCACCAGGACCATAAGGTATACCATTGCTTGTTATTCAAACATTGGCAAATGAGCTTGCTCCCCTTCTTTACATGTTTTATAGGAAATCCTTGGATGAAGGTGTTGTACCTATGTCGTGGAGAAGAGCGCATATCACTCCAGTTCCTAAGAAAGGGCATTCCTCAAAACCAGAATACTACCGACCTAAATCTTTAGCATCAATTTTCTGTAAAATAATTTAACATATTATTGCCAGTTCAATTATGCGTTTTCTAGGTGATAAGGGGGCAATTAGTAAATGTCAAACGGTTTTCATAAGGGTAGGTCATGTGATACCCAGTTAGCCCATTTTGTCAATGACTTAGTTAAAGCAGCTGATAAGGGTACCAGTACAGATGCTGTATTTCTAGATTTTAGAAAAGCTTTTGACAGAGTATCACATGTAAAAATAATCCATAAGTTCATTGCTTACGGGATAAACGAACAAGTTGTTGATTGGATAAAATCATTTTTAGGAAACAGATCGCAGCGAGTTGCGTTGGACGGAATTTTATCAGATGAGGTTTGCGTCATATCCGGTGTTCCGCAGGGTAGTGTAATAGGTCCGATTTTGTTCCTAATTTATATTAACGATGTAGTGGATAATGTTAGATGCAAGGTTAGGCTATTCACCGATGATACTGTTATTTACAGAGAGATCGTAAATACGGACGACATTGGTTGTTTGCAGAATGATTTGAACATTATTTCAGGTTGGTGCAGTGACTGGCAGCTTGACTTGAACATAAAGAAGTGTGTAGCTATGACTTTTACGCATTCCACCAAGGTTACCCGCACACACTATATTTTAGGATATTCGTTGGAGTTTGTGAGGCATCATAAATACCTAGGTATTACGCTCAGTAGTAGTTTTTCCTTTAAAGAGCATATTCAAAGCATAGTAGGTAAGGTGAATAGGATGCAAAGGTTAACCAGTAGAATTCTGAGGGGTTGCTCATTGAAAGTAAAAGAAATAGTGTACTTTTCCCTGATTCATCCTCTCCTGGAGTATTGCTGTGCGATTTGGGGTCCTCATGAAGTAGGATTAGGGGAGTAGATGGTTCAACGTAGGGCAGCTAGGTTCGTTAAGGGAGATTTCAGATTTGACAGCAGTGTTTCAGCTATGATAGAATCCCTCGGATGGAACTTGCTTAGTGATAGAAGACTTGAATACCGTAGGAAGCTTTTCAATAAGTTTGTCACTACGGATCTTGGGGAGGAGATAGTTCTTTTTCTCATCCCAGCTAATAACGTACGCAATCTTCAAAAGAAAACAAAAAATGATACAGGGAAATAGTTGCCAGGACGGATAGTTATTTCTGGTCGTTTTTCTCGCAAAATATTAGAGAAGTTAATAGCTCTCCAGGTTAGTTAGGGATATAGGTGTTTTACACCCCCTGCCATGCACCATTGGCAGTTTGTAGGGCTTAAATGTAAATGTAAAGGAAATTAACACCATTAAGGCAGCAAAATGAAATCAACAGAAATTCAGAAAAGAGAAAAAAAATTTCAGGAGTTTCAAGAGAAGATATATAGAAAAAGTAAAGATTACATTGAAAGGTTACATTGAATGGTTCCAAAGAGAAAAGTAAAGAAAAACACAAGAAAGTCATATTACAGGGTACATAGAAGGTCAAAATAATTGGGATTTCAGTTTCTCCTAGAATTTTACCTGGATACATGGATAGCTCTTTGAATTTGGGATTCCCGAGTCCTAGAATTATAACTACTATGAGGGACAAATAACATACAATAAGAATGGAGAAGAAGATTGAGACCATAGGGTAACAACAGAATGGTAAAAGTTGGGTGAGTAGATAATCACAAATGAAAAGGTATTGGAGAGATCGATAAAAATACATCTGACCAAAGGGAAAGATAAGACATAACATATAGGTTTATAATTTAGTAAGTTATTGTAATGTGGAGTCAAAATAGAAGCAGACATTAATATAAACAACATATTATAATGAAAACTGGGTGGAAAGTGATACTCCCTTTACTGAAATTGCAAATTATAGTAATTTAATCAGCCACAAAAGGCCTCAAGAAAGGTAAAAAGATTAGAAAATAAACTATAACAAGAACTGTTAACATAGAGCACTGCGCAGGAGAGAGATGTGCAAATTACAGCAAAACTTGGTATTTTAAAGGGCTAAGGCTGAAAAAATGAGGAATTTGTGTTATCCAAGTTTTGGCACTTGTTCAGAAACTCCATCACACTATCTAATTGGATCTAAGAAATTTAAATTGTAAATAGATATACTTACATTCCTTAGATTTACATTTCCTTCACACTTAGAAGCAAGTGATCAACACTGCAACATTTTTATATATAACGCATTCAAATTATAGCTTTCTAATTACCACTGAGTGAAAATGTGAGCTACAAAGCAATTTTGTTTTTAACTGTTTCACTACCAGTGAATGAAAAATTGGTAATTTACGAAATAACCTCAAAAAAAATTCATAAGGTGTGCCACAGCAAATATAAAGTAAGAGAGTGCTGATAATCACTTAAATGTCTAAAAATTAGGTTAATTACACAGATTATTACTAAATATTTTCAAATGTTTTGCAAATGTGTTGTTAATATTAAATTATTTTAAAGAGTAAAATGCAGACTTCCCACGGTTTTTAAATAAAACAAAAGAATTTCCATAAGATTTTTGCTTAAGATTTGAGAACTATATGAAAACAACTTCCAATTCAGTTTGAAACCTCATTTTAAAGGATAAACATTAATTAATCAGCATGGTTCAAATGTTTGGCATGCTTTCTCATCCCGAGGAGGGGGCAACGTCATCTCGCCGGAGCGACGTCATCATTATAGGCCGCCTCATATCTCTTCCCCCAATGCATTTAGGAGAAATGGCCCTCGCTCATTTTTTCTAAATAATTTAAATAGCACGTAGTAAAAATTTCAACTGCGTAGGATCAAATTTGTAGAAAGAAATCGATTTTTTATTCAGATGCTTATCAAAGATCAATAAATCATGGTCGGATCTCAGAAACGTGGATTTTGCTTCACGACTATATACCACATTTCTGCTAAAAGTTTGGTGTTTCTGTGACTCCTGGTCATTGTTCCACAAAGGTGTGAAGATGACAGAGTCATGGATTTGCGTGAATTTACTGTGTTTCGATTTGGTTTACGTTGACTCACATAAAGCAGGAGATTGAAATTGACTCTTAATGTATATCATTTAAAGACAAATAAATGCTCTTTTGAATGATGTATAACATGTCCCAATATAATAGCAGATCATCAATGGGTAACACGTCAAAGTCCAGGTCTATACTATTTTCAATCCGACAGTAATAAGAACGCAATAGTAAATGATCCTATATTGGGAGCAACATTCCCTTCATAAATTCAGATTCGGTGATTTTTTTAATAAAACTGAACTTTTCTAACCTCTCTCACTAAACAGTAATTTCTTTGACATAGATTTCATTCAATAAAATAATGATAACTGAAAAATAATCTTAACAAAACTTATTCTCAAAATATTCCATTTTTATTTAAATTCACATTGTCTTTCATTGTCTAACCCACGTGTTATCTATACTAAAAAATACAGAAAAATAATAGTGCATGATAAACAACATATAATCTTGTTTCATTGAATTTTGAACTCTGAAACAAATGACTAAACAACTCATACCATATATCACAGACGTCACAGAGTGATTACTCGCTTAGTAGGGAAATTTTATTTCAACCAACATACTGTAATGTAATGTTAATGTAATTATTTAATTACATTTCCTCACACGATGAAAACACATGAACAATTATTAATTATAAAAAATTACAGCAGTGAATTTTGCTGCAGCTTAAACAGCAAACTAAGGATTTATAAAGTACCTTATTATGAAAAACAATAAAATTTTGAAATGAGCATTACCAATACATTTATCAGAGAAAATAAATTTTTTAAATGTGTGTTATCTAGTAGGTGCATGTTATTTAGAAAATACAGTAATCAACAAAAAAGTGAAGGGAAACATCAAATTTGCTATGAAGAAAAATTAGCAGGCCGATACAACTCACTTTTCATGATTCTGTCATATTGTGAGTTAGACAATGGTATGGTAGCTATCTCTTGGACTAAACTGCTTCCATAGGTACTTGGTCCAACCAGTTCAAGGCACCATGCAAACAGTTCAGAGGAATCTTGTTTGAGAAGGCCAGTGGTTTCATGAAGCTCTTCCAAAGACACATCATCAACTACTACCACTGTGGTATGTGATAATTTATTAAATTTGAGCAGCTGGTACCACCTGAAAAGTAAAGAAATGGTCAAGCTGATGTTTTCTAGAAACAAAGTTCATGTTTATTAAGATAACAGAAACTGCTTTTATTTTATGCAGAAATGTAGAGCACAGTAAAACTAGTGTCACTTTGCAAGCTTTTTTCTACAAAATGGAATATTAAACTTTTGAGCAAAACTAAATTAACAATTAATTAGCAGATAATTATAAGTAAATTAGCCAAAGCTGTCTGCTGATATATTCTCATTTCCAGAGTCTAAATATGTTCAAGTTTCTCTAAATATGTTAAACCTTTTCTATACCCTAGCCCTTATTTGACCTTTAAATTGTCTTTTCAATTCCAAATTTCCAAAAAATTCAGTTTATCAGAAGTAAAATAATTTCTTTGGGAAAGTTACCAGTAGGAAAATAATGTGATTCACTCTTACTATTCTATGAAGTATATGTTATCTACACTGAAGCACTCTCTTAATATTTACATTCTAAAAGGGTCTGTTTTGTTTGTTTCTGCTCCATATTTCTTACAGAATACTTCTCAAGGGTTTTTCCTTCCCGAAATTTCTAAAATTCAGAAAAAATTGTAACAACTTTTTTTTAATATTCCCTATAGAGCATATTACAAGCCTTGCTTCAAATATTAGGTACTATAACCACTCCTTCCAGTTAATAGTGTGATTTGGTATAATATTCCCCTTTTTGAAACAAATCACGATTATCATCAACATTTCACTAGCAGAGTCAATGATCTTCAAACTCCTCAGAAACACTAAATATTTACTCTTGTCAAAAAGTGGCGTTGTAATAACTCTTTACCAGAAACAATAAAGAATGTTACATCAGTTTAGGAATACTGTACAAAATTTTCCTTTGAAAAATGCCTTTATGACTCTGGTAACCTTTTCACTGGCTGAATTATTCCACAGCTTTCTATTTATTTTTATTTGATCTAGATGTTTCTTACATATCCTTCCTTGATCCTATCAATTACTATGTAATTTCCTAAGAAACATGAAACTAATATTATTATTCTGTCACCTTGAATTGGAATGAAATTATTTTCAAGGAGGGGACAATTATGCCCCCTCATTACTATTAATTTCAATTTATGTAAAGCAATAACTAATATTAGAAAAGGAATATGTTTTAATCATAACATTGGGCATTATTTAAAACAAGATAAAACTATCATAATTGTTGATTATATCATTTCCCAATAACTAATTAAATTACCATATTTCCCACATAAAATGCACCAGCATATAAGATGCACTGTGGCTTTTCAAGTGAACAAAGTAAAGATTATATACACAGGAAAATGAGCTACATATAAGTGAAACAAAGAAAGATATTTATAAGAGAGTTCCAATTTACGGAAGAATGAAACAAAAGTGCAACATTGTTTACCATTGATACAGTACGGCTATTCCTGATGTCAGAAAAAATTCTCACCCTCAGCCCATAAGACGCAGACCAATTTTAGATTAAATATTTGCTGGAAAATAGTGCGTTTTATGCACTGGGAATTATGGTATTTTACTGCTAAAAAAGCAAAACTTCCGGAAAAAAACCATTTACTATTCAGAAGGCAAAGAAAACATAGAGAAGAAACCATTACACCAGGTTTTAAACCTAAGACTTAAAAATTAAAATAAAGCACAAGCAATCATCCACTATTCAATTATTTATTTATGTTCACTCTATTTTCACATCACTCATTTATAAGAAAATACCTGAGTTGTAGGGTTTACAAAAAATGAAATTCATACAACCTGCTTTAATGTCATATTTTGTAAAAATTCTAGATTCCAACTAATCTTCCATAAAAATTGAATATCCTATTTCGTGGGGCATAAGACTGAGGGAAGAGGAAATTTGAGGTTCACCCTTTTGCCCAGTTACTTGTGACAACAGTATAAACTAACATCAAGTCAACAATTATGTATATATAATAGTTTACTATATTTTTTAATATAAATACCTTGTTAGTGTATTTCCAATTCTGGAGTATTTTCAAGAAATTTAAAATGTATTTTAAAGTGCCAAAAATTAACAAATTTAACACAACACTTGATATTTTAGGATTCACTTCATATCATTTCAAAACAGACAGATATTGCCATTGCAAACAGTTGACTACCCAGTACAAATGTTTATGTTTAAAATATTTTTGTATAGTTTAGATAGGGATAAAAACATCCCTTAGAGTTTATGCAAATATAAATTACTGTGAAGTCAAGAGTGTACTCTATTAGAAGAGGAAAGTAATGATAGATGGGACAAGCTAACTTTTTCCAATCAGAATCTTAATTCCTTTCCTTCATTTAAGAACCATCATTTTATAGTGTACTATAATCACTATGTATAAGAGATGCCAATATTTTAAGAAAGAGAAGAATGTTGGGTCACCTAATATAGAAAATTCTCATTTTTAACTTACATCCACTTTACTGCCATATCAAAATATGAAACCATTCTATCTAGGTTTACCAAAAATGTCTGTCAAATGCTTAATTGGCCTTTCCAAGCCTCCCAAAAGAAGCTTGCAAAATCTGGAATAAAGAAAAAAGGGAGCCTTCTATGACAACAATCCTACCTCATGCTGTTGCCACAAGTAACGGAGTAAAGGAGTGGAAGATGTGAACCTCAAATTTCCTCTCCCTGCAACATTATGCACCTTGCTATATGCCACAGGCAATTAAATTTATGGAAGGAAGTGCAATCCTTAATTGTGAAGAAATTGTATTGTATTAGATGTAAAAACTTCATCATATATCAATACAAAAAGAATTGCAGAATGATTAAAAATTGTGAATTGATCAAAATAATAAGTTTTCTAATGCAAAAACTTCAATGATGATGGAGATCTTCCATTAAATTGCAAATTACTGCAATATTATTGTGAGCTTACATACCTACTAATTGACTCAGTTCCAAAGAACAGTTTACATCCACTGTTCTAGTGTGATTGCTGGTGGCTGCCCAATGTTATTTTAAACTACCCATGAATTTTGAAAACTTCTTTTATTTCCGGAATATTTTGAACTTTTTCTGCAAATTTTAAACAACCTCACTCAATATCATTAGCCATTATAAACATTTAAGTGAAATTGCATTGTTGGTTTCTCATTCAAAAGAATGAAACATGAATTGTTTCAATGAATTGAAACATGATGCATGATTCAGCATCTTTTTTTCTCCTTTCAATATTGTTCTACATCTAAACTTAAATGTTTACACCATTCTTTGCTCAGAGATTAGAAGAATTAAAGGTACTAAGGTTTACATTATGGAAAGATGTAAATGTGCAACGTAAGCAAATCTGTGTTCTATCAAGTAAGTGATCGAAAATGGAGGTGACAACGTGGAATGTAAGAAAGTTCTTAAAAAGAGAATAAAGAGGTGCTTATTGATTGCCAAAGATGGAGCACGAGTTAAAAGTAAATGTTCGAGTAAGGAAAAGGAGAAAAAATGAGCTGAATGTAGTTGATCGTGAAGATGGGCAATTGTAGAATAAAAGGAATTATATTTCAACGAAAGGTATATTGATGTATCTCAAGCAAAAGAAGTTGCATGGACAGTGAAGAATGGAGAAATTCAAAACAAAGAGGCAGTAAAATTTGCAAATCCTATGATCAATAAGCAATTGATGGAGGTACACTTCAACAAGTAAACAGGTTAAAGGCAGAATCCCTGCTTAAATTTTGTCAACCAATAGTGGCCATAAGTTATGACCCAAAGAGGACTTGCCTGGGTGCATCAAATGGGGCATGATGTCCAAGCAAGGAGTACATGATAAGGTGTTGAATGTCAATCATAAATAATGGCACCCTCTGATCCTCTGGAACGCTCAACAATGCCATCTCTCCTGCTTCCTTCAACCGAAATTTTGGTTGTTTCTGTAAAATACATAAGAATCATTTGAGCAGTTCCTTCCATGAGCATGTACTTTCAATGTTCAACTTTTATAGCAACGGAATGTTCAAGAATAACACTCTTTATATTTGTAATAATTCAGGATAATGACATTGAAGTACTACTACTCAAAATTTACTATTTTTAACAAATTTAATTTTTTTAAAACTAAGATTATAAATAATTACAGAGGATCATGAACAAATTATTATATTTATCTAAAAGATGATAAAAAACAATAAATTACATCCTCCATCTATGTTAACCAGTTATTCAAATAATAATCAGAAAATAAACTCTGGTTTACATAAAAGGATTGTGAATAAAATCTCAAATAATCACTTCTCTCTTAAAATTCTATCATATCAATCCAGAATGACGTTATAAAAAAATAATAAAGAACCTTGTAAATTTTCAAACTTTAAATTATATTTCAAACTGGTTTTGGCTACATTACCATCTCAAGGTGGCCTGATGATGGCATTTCTACTGTCCTCTTTACAGTTCTTTTTAGTAAATGGTTTAATCACTGCATATTATTCACGGTTACATCTTTATATACTTAGAAATATTGTTACTCGGATAGCCAGCAAAAAGGTTGTCTGATTCGAATTCACTTTTCAAACAAGGTGTTTCCAAGTAAAGTTGCAATATGCCAATCATGCATGTGGTTTCAATTTCCCATACTAGGTAGGGGTTACTCCTGGGGCTACTTTGAACTCTGAATGATTCTTTCTCAGTTGATTCATCAAGATAATGTTCCTTTTTGTCTTAGCGTTCCTAAGTAGATTTTGCAGTTTTTCAAAACTCCCCTTCTTGAGAGTGTTTTTCTGAAAAAATTATTTGGTTGAAATGCGTTTGATTGTGTTTGTATTAATTATTATAATGTATCTCCTTCATCTGTGACAAAAATCTTTCTTGACTACCACAGATATGAATTTATGAGTGAACATTCTTACTTAAATAGGAGATGTTAAGTAGTTATAGCACAAAAGACTGAATAGACAATTCAAACAGTCAGAAAAATAAGTCTGTAATTCTGTTAATATATAGAAATATGTTGAAAATAGATCCAGAGGATATCATAGTAATCTAAGGAACTTATATTATTCAATAGACAAATTGAAAGGTAGATTATTGTATGAAGAGAATTCTCTTTTTTCAGTTTATAAGAAATAGCAGATAGGGTATACATCTTACATTTCATGCACTACGATTAAAGATCGTTCTAAAGACATGAAGAACATAATGCACAATTAAACAGTCCTTTTCATTATTGCAATGATATAATTTTTATATTAGCAGATAATTAAGGCAACAAAAGTAACTTTTACTCGATATCTCTGAAGAAAAGTGAATTACACCTACAGTTTAAGCTGAAATAAGGAAATATGACTTTCAAATATTTAATGCTACACCACTAAGATAGTATCAAGCATCATCGAATAGTAACTAGTGTTTCAGGTAATATTATAGACAAAAAAGCATTCAAAGCATTTCGAAACAAATTAAAGGTGCCAACAAAGTGTTTCACTCAGATCCCTCCTTTCGAAAGCCAATAGAACGCAGAGAAAACTTTAGATTCGCTCCCTTCAAGATTTACTCCAGTTATGCAGGTTGCGTAGGAGGTGCTTAGGTACTTAGGACAATAGGTCTTTATAGACCTATTGTGAGTGCCATAGGCTCTCCTACATACAACCTCGCCAAGTATCTCACCAAGATTCTCTCCCCCTTTGTGGGAAATTGCGAACATCACATCGAGAATTCAGCTAGTTTTGTTAAAATCCTGAATAGCATCCACCTAGATCCGGAGGACATTATGGTTAGCCTGGACGTTGTCTCACTTTTTACCAAGGTTCCCCTAAGAGAAACACTTGAACTCCTGGAGGCCCATTTTGACAAGGAGACCGTAAGGCTGTTTAACCACACCCTCACCTCCACTTATTTCCTGTACGATGGGAAGTTTTATGAGCAGACTGATGGAGTTGCAATGGGCTCACCTTTATCACCTGCAATTGCCAATTTTTACATGCAGGATTTTGAAGAGAAGGCACTGTCTTCAGCCCCTCTGAAACCTAAATATTTTTACCGTTACGTGGATGACACCTTCATTGTTTGGCCGCATGGACTCAATGCTCTTCAGGGATTCCTAGCACATATGAATAACCAACATGTGAATATCAAATTCACAATGGAAATGGAGGAAAATGACTGCTTGCCCTTCCTTGACATCCATGTCCACCGAAGAAAGGATGGCTCCCTTGGACACCGAGTGTACCGAAAACCAACCCACACGGACCTCTACCTTAATGGAAAAAGTCATCATCACCCATCTCAACGGAGAGCTGTGTTATCTACGCTGCTCCACAGGGCCAAGACCATAGCTGATGATGAGAATTTAGAAGACGAACTCAAACATCTTCGTAGAACATTCCGACAGAATGGATATAGTGAACGGGAGATCCAGCTGGCCCTTAAAAGAACCGGATGTAAGGAGGATGGAGACCGGCGGAGGAAGGAAGAAGACACTCTTCTTACACCTGAAGAGACTGCAGGCGAACAAAAAACTCCTATCGCAAGAGCCTGTATCCCGTACATCTCAACGATATCAGGGAAGATATCCAGGATTCTCGGAAAGCACAACATAGAGACTATCCATAAACCGCCTGGAAAATTACGAGATCAATTGGTAAACGTGAAGGACAATTTAGAGCTTAAAACTCCAGGCATTTATCGCATTCCTTGTGAATGTGGAAAATCCTACATCGGAGAAACAAGCCGAACCATCGAGGCGAGAATTAAAGAACATCAAAGCTGCGTAAGATTGCACCACTCGGAGAAATCAGCCGTCGCAGAGCATTGCCTCAACTACAACCACAGCATCTCCTTTGACAAGGCAGAAAAACTATGCCACGCTAATGGATATTGGGAGAGACTTACGAAAAAAGCCATTGAAATTCAGTTAGAAAAACAGAATTTCAATTGAGATAACGGATATTCCCTCAGCCAATGCTGGAAGCCCGTGATTCGACTAATAAGAGACCAGCGTGGCAACAATGAAAATCAACCAATCAGGAGACACCAGCCCTTAACGGAAGCATATTCAAAGAGGACATAACCTGACCCGAACATTCAGCGCCCTGAAGACGATGGCGGAGTTAGCTATCGAAACGTTACTGCTTACTTGACCTGGTGGAAAACCCGTGAAGACTTCATCCATAGCCTACACCAGGAAAGCACCAAATCTTTCATAAATGTACCTAAGTTTAGCTTCAACTTCAAAATTACATAAAAAATAATTATATTGTTCAACTACAAAAATATTCCAAGTCAGAACAGAAAAACAGACTTTTCAGTATGGATTCCAACTAGTAATAGTTCTTTTTCCATTTTAGATATCACAAGCTAGAGTTGAAAATAATTTTCAGGAAAGAACAATCAACTGGGCTGCATTAGATTGGTTAAAGGGCCTTGGACTGAACATACCTGGTCTAAATGATTTAAGATTGTGAATTACCTTAGACAGTTTTATTGTCATAAGAAAAGAATGTAACTTGGGTAAGTTGTGAGCAAAGAACACAGAATCAGTTACGGAAAACATGATAGGAGTGCAGTGTCAGTCAAACATTAATTTACCCTCCACTGATTTTGTCTCTCCCTTGCAGCCTTCCTCATTTCTCTTAGAGACACTTCTTCCTCAGCAGCCACTCCATCCGCAACTGCTTTCTCTTCACTTCCTTCTTTTCCCTGCCAAAATAAGAATTCATTCAAGGAAATGAGAGCTTGGAAAACATATTTAAATGAGATATTACCATAAAATGGTAATACATAACTAGGAGTTGGTTATCAAATGGCATTGGGGAGGAAATTGTAACACACAAATAAGAATTTTACCAAAAGTTTTAATATGTGAAATACACAAAAACAGATAACAAATGGAGTTGATGAATGTCATTAATTTTACCCAAATAAATGTTAAGGTTATTCTTGAATAGATAACTTCAAATGTTGACTACTTACAAAATATGTCATTTTAATACAAAATTACTGAAAATGTTCTACTATTTGCAAAATGGAATGTTGAAGTACAGTAATTATAAGCAAATTACACACACTCTTATCCTAAAATTTAGGGCTAAAATTCTGTCAGGGTTTTATATGAAAGAACTATTTTTTAATTGAACTTAATTTATTAAATAGCAGTTTATTCATTTTACCTATCTTTTCCTGTTCTGTTTCAGTATTTAAATTAATGTAATTTTATCTAAATAAATTCTATAATAAGTAAAAATAATTTTGCACTATGAGTAATCTAAGGAAGTTTGGAGCTCCAATCTTTTTATATTTACCCTTGGACACTCAGGCAAATACGCTAGCAAATATACCAGTCCCTTTTCTAGGGGTTAAATTTAATTTCTATTCACCAAAATTTCCTTCCGAACATTAAGGTGTATCATAAGGCATTGTGGTTTATTGCCATAGAAATGTATATTAACCCTGGGAACTCAGTCAATGTCATACATGAACATGTACACACATGCAAGAGACTGATATTTACTTAATTGCTAAATTCTTGCTTGATTTACTTTTACACATTAAGCTAATTTCTCTTTTCTAAACTGCATTCACCTCAAGTTGTCCCTTCTTCAACCTCTTTGGTAAAGGGCCTTCGTCACAATTCATAGCATCAGGGCTATCTGACATAGCCTTTGGATCCAACAGTTCAGTCTTCTGATTTTTCTTCATCTATGAAATAAAATACAAAGAGTGAATTTGAAGAAGAGACTCAAACTTAAATAAATACCTTGTTTAAATTTCATCAGAGCAAACATTCTGTTATCACAAAGAGTCTGCACTTCTGTCCAATCACTCAAACTTCCTATTTTATTGGTGCTTCTTCATTTATAGTTACAATAAACTATTGTTAATAACTAATGTTGTTTTAAAGTGTTTTAGATATTTTAAAGATATCAAATAGGTTTTTAGTGATTCTAAATGATAAATAGATCTTTAAAAGTATGCATTGCTGATCATAATTCCTCTAGAATTATTGGTATTTCTCCCAGATAAAAAAAAACTTTTATCACATTAATTAATTTCTTAATAACCCATGTTTCAATACAGTATCAACATCATGCAAAATTTAAACAAAACTATCTAATGATAACTATCTAAGGATGTACTGACACTTAAGTAGCTACTAATGTGGTAAGGGAAACAGACTTCCCTTGCCACAAGATTCCTTCCTACATGGTTGAGTTCAACAAAAATGTCAAATCTTTACGTTGTAGGACTGAAATGGTGAGATTTTTACATTCTTATATTTATTTAAGAGTTATTTGAGTCACCTACATGAAAAAATATTCTAGAAATCAACTTAAACAAAAGTCTAAAAGAATTTAGGAACAGCTATTATACAAGAAAGAATTCAACATCATAAAGAGCAACCAGGATTATTACATGAAGTTATTCAGTAAAACTTCAATGAGAAAATATAACTTTTCACCTATCTCCTTATGTTCGTTTATATCTAAGTAACTTAGATTGATACAGTAAATTATACAACAGGCTATCTCTAGTTTAGAAATTTTCAGTATTAGCCTCGCATTTCCTTATTTAAAGCATACACAAATTCAGCACATTAAATGTAATCGCTTGAATACTTAATTAATCGCTGGATAATCTGGATATCCCAAAAGAAAAATGGCTTAAATTGATACTTTAAGATTCATTTTAACATTTGATGTTAAAGCTAAAATGAGAGCATTTACAAGAATTATAGGAAGCAAGACTAGATAACATTAAATATTCACAATGATCAATGAAAGCCGAGGGATCATATGAATAAGTTATTTAACAAATCATGTCTTCAACAGGTTTAAAGAAAAAATACAATAATTTCGTGTATGATACGAGACACTTTATTTCACTAATTACAAACACCACGACTTCGTTAGTTATAATCAATAAGAAAGTAATCACTATGATATTACACGTCAAGCGTTTTGGCTTCAAGAAAAATTTGCTGTAATTAAAATATCACTGTATGATACCATGCCTTATATGAGTTATACTTCACAGTAAAGTGACTGATAAAATCTCTCTCTAAAAATAGCAGTTTTATGGAGTGAATGGATAAAAAATGAAACGAGGCAGATGTTTTTAAAAGGAGGATACAGTAACTCATAGCAATTCATTATGAATTGATCACCATGGAATAGGGGTAATTCACTGATAATAGAGCAAAATATCTTCTAATTCAAAAATTGTTATCTAACAAACAAAACAAATATGAACGGCTTGCTGGAAAATCTCTCCGAATTGTCTTTTGGTCTTCTGGAAATGATTCTGCAAAAACTTCAAAAATATACTTCGATATCAAATTGGGAGGGCGTGTTAGATTTATGCTTGAACCTGATGATTACAAAATACGCCGAAAAATCAAGCAATGCACTTTGCTGTAAAAAATTACATAGATGAGCTGGAACGCACCCTTATGAACTATCATTAGTTTCACAAAACTTACCTCCCTATCAATGTCATTGAGTTTTGCAATACTCAAGAATGCTGAAAGCTTTTTCTTTTTTCTTTCAATTCTTGATCGCTTATGAGACATTTCTTGCGGCGCACAGGCCTTCACATTTACTGTATATTTACTGTCCAAGCAAATAAAGCCAGCTGAAAGTTTTTCCCAGTTTTTCACATCACCATGCCGTCTTGTACGTGCTGCCAACGACATTCGGATGTTTGACTGTCGTAAATGGTCGTAAACATCGCGCTGAAAATTCGAAAGCTTGAAACCATGAGTCCTATGGTCCTAGCCATATGTATGTACATACAAGCTATCGACTCTTATAAAAGTTGATCTTAGAATCATTCTATAAGTCATCAAGAGCCAAGGACATTTATCATCCGGTACTTTTGGCGAATTCTTTAATGTAAAATATAATCACTACGTAGACGCAATAGATTCGTGACTTTGTCAAAAACGCATGTTTCGCTAACACCATTCCTTTCCAGTTTGAAAATTTGCTCCATTGTATGAAATCTTGTAGTAAACTTTTATTTCCTCTCTTAATGATCATTTTCATATGGACATAATAAAGCTAAGTTTTCCTCACAAAGTTCGATATTACTGATAGGAAGGAGACACTTTGGTGTTCCAGTAGACTTTAGTTATACTCGTATCATCAGATCGACTTTAGATTAGATTCAGCTGTGGGTGAGGAGCCAATTGTGTCACAGTCTTGTTTTAGGACTGAATTGAAAAGTTTTTTGTAGGTGTGAAATTCACATTAAATCGGAACTATAGAACAGGAATTATAATTCCTGTTCTATAGTTCCGGTTTCCTGTTCTATAAGAAACAGGTAGTACTACCTGTTTCTTAAATTTTCTATAAGTAGCTATTGTAATGCAGTTAATCGCTACCTAGGAGAAGTTTGAAAATTTATTTCTAAAGAAAAGGAATCTTTTTTCTACTCCGTATATAGACCAGAAAAATACTTATAAGTATTTTTAAGGAGGGCATGCATTTCCAATCATCCCACACTTTAATAAAAGATTCTAGCAGCACTCCCAGTCATTAGAAAAAGAGACGAGCACAAAGTTCCCTATATTTCTTTTCTTTGTTAGACTTTATAAGACTTTGGGTAGGGTCATGGCTTTGGTCTTCCTCTTCTTCTCCCAGGACCACTTTTTTTATAAAAGATTATATAGCCTCTTGTTTCATTCCCTGTACTGGTGAGCCTCTTGAACCATTCTCTACCATTTAATCCCTGCATGTTAGAAGGATTATATTAATTTCTTCAACTTACCACTTTGATTCCCATCTCAGACCAGTCCATCCTTATTCCATAACTTAAGGTTTGTAAGCATCTAGATATGCCATTGGGAATCGTTTTGGGAGGCAATAGGGGATTGTGTCCTAAATACAGATGCAGAAATTAAATAGATATTTAGGGTAGATTAATATAGTCCTGGAATGTCTGTCTTCAGGGAAGCAGTTTCAATCCCTTATGTTTTATTAAGGAACTAAGTTTTGAAGAAATCATTCAATAGCAGATTGTGATATTCTAAGTCCCAAGAGTCCAGAACTTCAGAACTGGGGATATAAATTGAGAACAGAAAAAAGCATTCATTATTTGAGAAAAATTAATAGTTTTATATCATACATCATGTATGTCATGGATCATTATTTTGTATACACAAGGAGTATTTAACATGAATGAAACTGATTTTTATAGTAAAAACATTATAAAATAATAAACAGTTTCAACTAATGCACCCAAAGAAATCCTCTTATATATTCTAATAGAACCATTATGTTGAGACCTTTTCAACATACATGGGAATGTTAGAAAATCCTCCAACAAATCAGGAGGAGAGCTTCAAAATTGTTAAAGCAGTGCTTTTGTGAAGGTGATATAGGAAAAGCTGATGAAGTCCTCGCAGCTTTCTTCCAGAACTAGAAATACCAACTTTCCTTCTAAATGACTTAAAGCCAGCCCCTTGTCCATCTCCATCCCAATAATTAAAATGTGAAATGTGTATTCACATAGACAATTCCAAATGATCCTGAACTGTCTCCACGAATATAACTATAGAGTTTATTAATGAGACTGGCACATGTTGCTGTTGCTATTGCACCTTCAGACAGCATACTAAAATTTAATTTTAAAATAAAATGATAATTAAAGTAGTAATATGAAAGAAAATTTATGATAATTTTCCAATTCATATCTAAAATAAACATATGTTCAAAATCTTATGG
>KZ308886.1:256363-307637 GCA_000376725.2 Ladona fulva
AATAATAAACAGTTTCAACTAATGCACCCAAAGAAATCCTCTTATATATTCTAATAGAACCATTATGTTGAGACCTTTTCAACATACATGGGAATGTTAGAAAATCCTCCAACAAATCAGGAGGAGAGCTTCAAAATTGTTAAAGCAGTGCTTTTGTGAAGGTGATATAGGAAAAGCTGATGAAGTCCTCGCAGCTTTCTTCCAGAACTAGAAATACCAACTTTCCTTCTAAATGACTTAAAGCCAGCCCCTTGTCCATCTCCATCCCAATAATTAAAATGTGAAATGTGTATTCACATAGACAATTCCAAATGATCCTGAACTGTCTCCACGAATATAACTATAGAGTTTATTAATGAGACTGGCACATGTTGCTGTTGCTATTGCACCTTCAGACAGCATACTAAAATTTAATTTTAAAATAAAATGATAATTAAAGTAGTAATATGAAAGAAAATTTATGATAATTTTCCAATTCATATCTAAAATAAACATATGTTCAAAATCTTATGGCATAAAATCTTCAGCTAACTCATGTGAACAACATCATTCTTCAATTTATACCACCAAAGAGCAACAAATTGAGATAATCAATCTTATATTTAAACATAGTTCAACTAAATGAATATATAATACATAAATAATAATATAAATGTACATATTGAAATAATAATTTACTATGCTACTTTTCCTTATTGCTGTCAGTTTTAAAGGATTTGTTAATTGAAGATTTCTCATTTGAAAAATTGAAATTATCTTACAAAGAACACATGTTTACATGTCATTAGATTAAAACTATGAATTACTTTTTTAATGTAATTTTTTTCATAGCTTCAGATTATTCACAGTTGTCTATTTTTTAAGAATTTATCATTCAAAGAATTGACTTTCGGAGAATTGATTTTCCAAGAATTTGCCTGTAACTGGTATTCATAGACTTTTATTATAAGGACTTCATAAAATAAGAAATAATTGAGATTTTTAGCTCTGTTTATTAAACATTTGGAAAAATTTTAACAAAAATGAAACATTTTTGTTTGTGAGTGCATGTTGGTTGGTTACAAAATGCTAAATAAATTCAATCACCAAGTTGTCCAAGCAGATTAGTTTCTTCCTTTGCCTCTTCAATCTTCAGAGCATCAATTCCATCTTCTGTATCTTCTTCCTGCTAAAAACCACAAATTGTTTCTAGATTATCACATCAAATAAGAATCATTCAACAAAATAATCTTTACACATTTTACTCTAGTAATCCCCATTATCCATCACCCATCCTCATTTCATCCCCATTCATTGGGTATTTTATTTATTTACTTTATTTCATTCTCATTTAAAATGCAAATTAAATCCATAGATAATGGCTTTATTAAATGGTATGCCATTGAAAATTATGTATTTGAGAAATAACTTCTGCTAAATATTCTGTATGTAACCAATTCATAAAAATTATGACTAATTATTTATTTGATGAATATTTAGTAAAGGTTATTTAGAAAAATACCATCTTGATACTTCAATTAAATATTACTAATTGGTGAATCACTAAATAATAATTTACAGATAATGTACATGAATCAAAGCTAGCAACCGAAAAGATAGTTTCATAGATACTTTCATATACCAGTACTAAGTTTTTGATAATATTGTCCTTACTTTACAGCAAAATTTCACATGACCAAAAAACACAGTTTTGTCATAATGATATTTATGAAAGGTTGTACAATTCCATTCAAAGAAGGATTTTAGAGAGAGAACTTATGGCATTATTTACATAAAATGTCAGAAAAAATTAGTAAAATGCTTGGTATGGTTTTTTTAGTGTGAAATGTGGACCTTGAGTAAGGAGGACATCAAAATGTTGGAGGCCTCTGAAATGTAGATGTGACTTATAATGGAAAAGGTTAGTTGGATTGAAATAAAAACAAACACAGATCGAGTTACAAGAGATAGTAGGGGAGAAGATGGTTTTAACTGAGGAAATTAAAAAAAAAAATGGCAGAGGAAGTGGATTGGTTGAATACTGAGAAGCAGGGAAAGAATAAGACAGAGGAGAAGGCAAAAGCAAAATATGTTTGATGATTTAAAGGGTGGAATAACTTGAGAAGAAAAAAAGGAGGCATTTAGTAAGAACAAGGCATATGAACCTACCAAAAGGTAATCATATAAAATATCCTGTTATACATTTCCTTTGATAACCTTATATTTGAGATTTATCTCTATAGAATGTTTCTTTCAAACATACTGTATACTCCTTCAGTTAGGATGAAATTACTAGTCTCTGCTGCATGGAGGGGTGAAGAACTACAGTTTGTCGTAAATGATTGATTCCATTCAAGCTTCCAAGCTCATAATTCGTAGGAGTCATATATTGATTCTAAGGAACACAGAAAACTTATATCAGTTGTGACAATAGTTCCAGCATTTTTTGTTAATTTTTGGGCAAAAATAAAATTGCTATTGGTACTTAGATACGGCAGCAGCACTATGGTTGGTGGAATGGAGTAATATAAATAATGATTTTTATTTATTTAATAATAAAATGAACTTTATTGTCATCCATAATAAGTAAAGCAATAAAAGGATACCTGAGAGATGTTGAAATTCAAATTTTACAAAAGATCAGTCTGGCAGCATTTAAAATATTATAGGGCCACAAAACTCTGTATTTTACAACTAACATTTCAATACAAATTCTAGTTGATAATTTTACAACGTAGTACCGATTCAACTTTTTGTTTTTCATTTCAATGCAGATCAGCTATCAATAAAAAATATGGAGAAACTTAAAGTAAAAAATTGATTTCTTGGGAGCAAGAGCCTCAGAGATTTGATGGCTACATATGGATCTATAGCCCTGAGATAGAGCATATGACAGGAAAATCAAGTTCCACTTATATTGATTTTTCTCACTGGAATCATTTTCAATTATATGATATATGAATGGTGAGCCATTTTCCTAGTGAATTTAGATTATGAAAAGAAAAAAGTACTCAATGGTGCCTGGCCACCAATCTAACACTAAATCCAGGCCTGAAATAATACATGAGTGTAAAAATTATTTCAAATCTTAGAAACATCAGCTTACCTTAGTGCTTAAATTGCCAAGATCTCTGATGACTTCTTCATCATCATCTCCCATCCTGTCTACTTCTTTCCCTTGTAGCACTTCTCCAACTGACTTGTATGTGAAGGCACTTCTCTGGAGATCTACATCAACAGGGAACAGTGGTACCCTGTAAATGGGTTCCCCATCTGGTCCAGCTGGGTCTAGGACGCTCAGTACCCGGCGATGGAAGCCAGCCAGAGCTGCTGCTAAGCGACCCAGCTGCAGCACAGAGTCTTGAGTGCGCTTTGAATCTAGCAATTCCAGTTTAACAAGCACATCTCCACGCAAACGTCCAAATCGAGCCCGAGCTTCCTGTCTGCAGCGCAAAATGAGTCTGAAAACAAAATTTCACAGAAAAATTTCATATATATATATAGAGAAATAGTGATTGGTTTGATGAGGAATGTAATGATGAGATCAGGAACAAAAACCAAGCTCGAGGAAGAATGATTGCTAGGGATACAAGAAGCAATAAAAAAGAATATAAAAGATTAAGAAGAGTAGCAAATAAGGTGTGCAGAAGAAAGAAAACAAAAGCAATGCAAAGGCAGTTACAAGAAATTGAAGAACTAAATGATCAACCAAATGAAATTATAAAGTTCTGCAAAGCTGTCAAAAGAATGACGAAAGAAGGATACACTGAGCAATTGGGCATGTATAGGGATAAAGACGGAAAGATGCTTGGAGATAATGGCAAAATAGTGGAGAGATGGACAGAGCATTTAGCGAGCTGCTGAATCATGAAGTGAATGAAGAAGAAGAGGAGGTGCATGAACCTCAGGACAAGCTTCAAGACAACCAGGTGGGGAGGATATTGAAGAGCCCACGCTGGAGGAAGTCAAAGTGGTTATCAAGAACTTAAAAAACAATCAGTCCTGGAGAAGATGAAATAGTCCCTGAACTTATTAAGAAAGGTGGAAATTATCTCATGAGATGCATACACGAATTAGTTAGTGACATCTGGAGACAGGAAAGAATGCCCGAAAGATGGAAAATTGGCATCATATGTCCTATATATAAGAAAGGAGACAAAACCTTGTACAACAACTACAGAGGAATTACACTGTTGAATGTTGCATACAAAGTGCTCTCAGGAGTTATTCAAAGAAGAATTAGCAAAAGAACAGAAGGCATCATCACTAATAATCAGGGAGGATTTCGACCAGACAGGGGTACAACAGACCAAATATTTACATTGCGACAAATAATGGAGAAGCACTTTGAGCACAACCAAGACTTACACCTGTAGTTTGTGGACTTTAAACAAGCCTTCGATAGTGTGAGGAGAAGTGCACTATATTATGCTTTAAACGAATTAGGCATGCCTAGGGAGTTAATTAGATTTATCAGAATGACTATGCAGGAAACAGTGGCCAAGGTTAAAGTTGGTAATAAAATAGGCAGTGCCTTCCCATTCAATATGGGAGTAAAGCAAGAGCAAGATGGCCTGTCTGCAACATTGTTCATCCTGGCCCTGCATTGGGCAGTAAGGGGAATCGACCCTGGGGGAACAATATTTTATAGAAGCAGTCAAATACTTGCATATGCAGATGGTATTGTCATAGTAGCCAGATCTGCAAGGAAGCTGAATGAAATGTTTGGTCTATTAAAGGAAAAAGCAGGAAGAATAGGTCTGAAGGTTAACTGTGGCAAAACAAAATACATGTGTATGTCTACCTCTGAAGCTTGCAGACAACCTCAGGTGTTAGATATTGATGGCGATAGATTTGAGGGTGTCTCATCTTTTAAATACCTTGGAGCATTGGTGACTTCAGATAATTCTATAAGTGCTAGTATAAAAGACAGAATTGCAGCAGGCAACAGAGCGCATTTTGCAAATCTTAAACTGTTAAGAAGTAGATTGATTAGAAGAAATTCTAAATATAAAATATATAAAACTTTAATCAGACCGGTTGTCATGTATGGATGTGAAAGCAGCGAAGAGGAAATTGAAAATTTCTACCAGACTCTCGGCACAGAACATGACAAGGAAGATCACTATTATAAAATCATCATGGGCGATTTTAACTCTCGTGTAGGTCAGCAGGAAGCAGATGATGCTGTCACAGGAAAACATGGACTAGGACAGAGAAATGAACGAGGTCACCGCCTGGTAGAGTTTGCAGAGTGCACCAATATGTACATAACAAACACATATTTCAAGAAGAATCCTACAAGGAAGTGGACTTGGAGAGGTCCTAATGGAGTAAAAAACGAAATAGACTACATATTGGTTAACAAACTCTACCCAGTTACTAATTGTGAGGTACTAAACAACTTCAACACCGGCAGTGACCATAGGATAGTTAGATGCAGAATGAAGATTAACGTCAGAATGGAGCGAAAGAAGTTGGTCTCAAGCAGGAAACAGGAGGTAAGTATTAGAAAATTAGAAGAAAATAGGAAAGAGTTCCAGCTGGAACTTAGAAATAGGTTTTCAGCACTCCAAGAAGAAGAACTGGAAGCCAAAGTCATGGAAGTCGTGAAGGCAGCGGCAGAAGAAGTAGCAAGTACACCAAAAAGACCAAAGGATAAGAAGTTCAGCGACAGAACCAGGAAAATGATGAAACAGCGAAAGCAACTGAAGCACTCAGACTTGCCAAAGGAAAATATCGAATATGTCGAGCTATGCAAGTCTATCAGAGTGGCGATGAAGGAAGATGTAAGGAATTTTAACGAAAGAATTGTACAAGAAGCTATAGAGAACAACAAGAGTATGAAGAGGGTCAGACGACGCCTAGCAATGGGAAAGAAACAAATCTTGGTCGTCCAGAAAGAAGATGGCACAACAACTTCCAATAGACAAGCAATACTGAGGACAGTAACCGAATACTTCACCAACTTATACAAGAAGACAGAAAATGTTGAAGAGGAAAACCAAGAAGAAACACAAAACTCAGAAAATCCCCCCTCTATTCTCCCAGAAGAAGTAACAGAGGCCATCAAGAAGATGAAGAATGGAAAGGCAGGAGGAGCTGATGGAGTTTTAGCAGAATATCTGAAACTTGGTGTTACAGAAATTTCTCCTGTCCTAGCGCAGTTATTCACTAATTGCCTTAGACAAGGGAGAATTCCGAAGGAATGGAACCATGCAAAGATTGTCCTTTTGCACAAGAAAGGAAGCAAGGAAGATTTGAAGAACTACCGCCCCATCAGCCTCCTTCCTGTTATTTACAAAACGTTCATGAGAGTAATAGCTGCACGTCTGAAGACGTCCCTGGCAGCTGCCCAGCCCAGAGAACAAGCTGGATTTCGCAAGGGATTCAGCACTATGGACCACATCCACACGCTGCAAGAAATTATCAGCAAAATGAACGAATACGAGATGCCACTAGTACTCTGCTTCGTGGATTATGCCCAGGCCTTTGACTCGGTAAGTACCTCCTCCACACTGGAGGCACTGGGGAAACAAGGGATAGATACAAAGTACATCCAACTTCTACGCAGCATCTACAAGGACGCCACAGCCTCTGTAATGCTGCATGAAGAAACAGAGGAATTCCGGATTGAGAAGGGAGTGAGACAAGGCGACTGCCTTTCACCAATTCTTTTTACAGCCGTTCTGGAAGAAGTCTTTAAAACCTTAGACTGGGAGGAAAGAGGCCTACGGATCAATGGAGAGCACATCAGTCATTTGCGTTTCGCAGATGATATAGTACTCTTCGCAACCAACGGTGAAGATCTAGCATCAAGACTTCAAGAACTGAACGCGGCTGGGCAGAAAATAGGACTCAGGATAAACTTATCGAAAACTAAGGTAATGTATAATTCTTTTGCAGCACAAGTACCAATCCTACTACAAGAGGTACCCCTTGATGTTTGTTCAGAGTACACTTACCTGGGACAACTGGTTACGACAGGAGAGAAAAACAGGATTAATGAAGTGAATCGAAGAATGAAACTAGGCTGGAGTGCCTTCGGAAGAAACGCCCATATTCTGAAGTCGAAAATGCCAATGGTCTTGAAGAGAAAGGTCTTCAACCAATGCATTCTACCAGTTTTGACATATGGAAGTGAAACATGGGTGTTAAACGCAGCAATAACCCAGCGACTTCAGACTACACAAAGAAGTATGGAACGATGTATGCTTGGAATCACAAGAAGAGACAGGAAACGCAACACCTGGGTTAGGAAGATAACAGGAGTGACAGACATCATAGATAAGGTAAGATCACTGAAATGGATGTGGGCAGGCCATGTTGCAAGGAGAAACGACAACCGATGGACATCAGCAGTTCTGAACTGGATACCAAGAGACGTGAAGAGACCAAGAAGAAGACCAAGGGACCGATGGAACAGAGACATCATTCAGTATTTAGGGGTAACATGGCAATGAGAGGCTCAGAATAGAGAGAATTGGAAAGCACTTGGGGAGGCCTACATCCGACATCGGATTGAAAATGGCTGATGATGATGATGATATCATCTTTAAAATAAATTCAAAACTGCAAGCTTATGCTTCATAATATTATCACGAGGCACTAAAAGCTGCTCTTCCATAACCATTCACACACATTCATACACATGTTTCTCTGACTTATGACCATTTAAAGTTGTGGACAAAATTTTTTCAACATAGAGATGACACAACAGATAAAATTAGCAAGGATATTGACAGAGATTTCAATGCTTGCCACAGATGGTTAGATTTTAAAAAAACATGTGCCTAAAATTACTCCAAAGTAAGTGGGGAAGTGGCTTTTGCAGAAAAGTTTGGGGAAGAGCTGGATGATGCACTAGTAAGTTTAAATTTCTTAAGGTTAAAAGTAGGCCAGAATTTAGAGCTTTGAAAGATAAGAAAAAGGCTTTTAGCGGAAATGTTGCAGGATGTAAATTGAAATTTTATTTATTTCCCAATGCCCCCACGATCATCCAGTTACTCGAAAATTACAGCGGTAGACAAAATCAGTAACATTGGATGAGCACACACTCATTCATTAACCAGAAAAATCTGATCACCTGAAACCTGGAGCACAAGTATGCTAGCCTTCCAACCATCCTCATTATCTGAACCAAATTTAAGTTCTTTTTATGCCTCCCTACAACACATTTCTCAGCTTCCAGGAAGCAAAATGATAAAATTATAATTAGAAGCTAAAGAAGATTTCACTCAGTGAACAGGAGTCCTTAAAAGAGAGAATCCCAAAATACTTTTCCCCCTAAAGAATTTTGATGCAGCATGAAGCCTAAGAACAACATGAGGGCTTCATAAGAGAGAAAATCAAGAGATTAATTATGAGGCAAAGTCTAGAAAAAAGTATTTACCTGATAAAAGAATTAATAAAGGATATCCCAGCAAAAGAATAGTTGTAGTTGAGGAATAAATAGTAAATTACTGAGAGTGGGTTGATGCAAGGGGAAAGAGATAAGGGCAATTGTCAAATGATATGAAAGGATGGCTTGTTATCTAGTTATAAACTTGCTAAAAAGTTACAATTACCAAGAGATAAACAGATCGTATGGAGGACATGACATTCATTGGATACTTTGGGAAGACAAAAAAATTCTACCATGAATGATCTCCTCAAAGACTACGTAGACAATTTATAATGTAATTTTTTTCTCAGAAGGATAGCGTACATTAATAATTTAGGTAATGTTTTCTTGCTGAAGTTGAATAATATTCAAGACCAATGAAAAGGCCACAAGTGGAATAAACTAGTAAACTCCCAAGAAGAGTAAAATGAAAGAGATTTACTCTATTCTGACATTTAAAAATAGTGCAAAAATATCTCAATACAAAATAAATAATGTTCTGAGGCTTCCAACAGAGCTCCTTCTTTCTATGTGATTAATGTTTCAATACTGAATCTGCTACCACTTTTTGGACAACCTGAAGATAGTGTTACAGCCAGCAATCAGCAATCAAAAACTTGGAGAGAAGCAATCTGGTTGGAAGCCTCGGAACATTTCCTGTCATTGATTCACCAAGAAAGTATCGAATGGATTTTACATCAAAACTTGCATGCATCAAGTAGCCACTGATATCAACATCTAAGGGCAAGAAATAAAAAATTCATCATCAAGCAAGTGATATGCAATAACAAGAAAAAAAGGAGAAATGGTGTTCCTGTGATCATACCAAAACACAGCCAGCAAAACATATATTCAGATGTAGAATAATAATATATGAGAGTGACTCGCTTAAGTAATAAAACAAATAGGATAATTACATACTATATATCGAAAGGTATTATGAGTTTTGAGAAGTAAATAAATACATATGCAAAGAATAGTTTCATCTAATCCTCTTCATCTAAAGGCTAAAAAAATGTTGCCATCACAATGGTATCATATTTATTAAGCTATTTACGACTTTGACAATAATTATTGTGCATATTGTAAAGAAAGAGTATGTATAATTTTCTCAATATATTAAGGCATCTGATCTAGAACAAATTAGAAAACCCATTTTGAAATCTGATTCACTAAATCCAATATAAAATAAAGAAATAGCTTTAGCCAAACAAGTTTAAGCTGGTTAAACACTTTATATGGCTATTACTCTTTACCAATTCCCAAAACCAAAATAAAATAACAAAATGTATGACATTACTTAGTCCTAATTATACATAATAAGCTGGAAAACTAGAGGTCTACATGAAAGGATGGCTTGGATGGATGGATACTCATTATTATAATCACTATTTTTAAGCACAAATATCATGATATGTACTGGAATATCACTTGAAATTTAAATACAAACATTCAATCAAAAAAATAAGAAGAAAACCTCTACACAAGAGAGGTATTCACAACAAGTAAAAGCTAGTATGCGTTATTTGTTACATTAATAGCTCATTAATAGCTAGTAAATGTGACTCCTTTTAATCTCTCCATATTCTTATAGATTATAGCAGTTGATATATTAAGATAATATAAATATATACTGATAGTATAGACCCACTATAATTAGTAAAAAAGCAGAAAACAAACAAAGATAAAATACAGAAATTTCAGAGGTAGGCCTATGCATGAGATCAACCTGTACATGAGTATATCAAGTAATTAAGACATGAACATAGACTAACATTTACCTGTACTCATAATTTCCTGTTTCAACACGGTATAAAGGCTCTTGCAATGCTGCATGACTGCTTTCTTCATCATCCATTTCCTTTACTTTGAGGCAATATGACAAATACTCAAATTTGGCATCTGCATACTTCCTAATTGTTAAACGTGTATCTGGAATTGCTTTATGAAGGTATGTCCCAAGATCAGACAGAATCTGCAAACAGTATCAATGCCATTACTATTACTGTTCTGATAAATTCTAATTCCCTCTACTAGATTATACAGACTAAGAAATGAAGGAGAAAAAGTCTGCCGTAGCCGGGAATCGAACCTGGGTCCCCCACTTTCCGGGCAGGTGCTCTGACCTCTAAGCTACCATGACAGAATGATCTCTCCTTCAATTTCATGCGCTATGATGTTGCTCTGTGTGCTATGAAGGGTCCATCAAAGATGGCACCACCCCTTCGCACACGCGGGACATTGAAGACGCCACCACACCATCAGAGCAACTCCCAGTAAGCGAGAAACCACGAGGTATATATAAGCGATGGAGGAACGCATGATACACATGCTTGAATTTATACTAAGAAATGAAGGAGAAAAAGTCTGCCGTAGCCGGGAATCGAACCCAGGTCCCCCACTTTTTTGTGAAAGTGGGGGAGCTCTGTAGAGCTCACAAGGCCAAATTTCGCATTTCATTTTCTGAAAGGTGCTTAAGTTTGTTTGAGAGATTGATTTAATTTGATGTTTCCAGTTTATTTCCTTATATTTCAGTAGGGGAATCTGAAAATTTACTCAATTCTCTGAACTCTATAGTGGTGTGAGTGGGAAGACAATGTACGACTAACTGGCTTTAGTTAATTTGTTTTTGCTGAAGAATTATTATAATTGCTTGCTATTAACCTGATGATGACATTGTAGCCAAAAACCAGTTGTAAATATTAAGAAGATACTCTGTGGAAATTACTAAGTTTTCTTCTTTCATTCACGACTTTAATTTAATTTCTCCTCTCATCATCTTTTTATCTGACCATTCGTATTACATATGATTAAAGAAATGAAAACTAAAAGAAATAAATGTGAACATAACATGTTTTTCTCATAGATGCTGTTATAAACTACAAGGAATCAATTCCAGCACTTTATGCTGTGTAAAACCAGCACAGTACTTATTCCATGATGCAAAGGTCAAGGAAGAAAAATTTTACTAAAATCAATCAAATGGTCAACATTTATAGACAAGTGAACAGAAAGATAATCTTTGAAAACTATATTAAATGTTATAATTGGAATTGAAATGCTGATTTTAATTTGTTATAATTTGTAATCACAGTTAGTTTTGGCTGCAATGCCATCAACTGGTGAGTAGTACCAGGAATGCAAGCATTGCATTGAAAATAATTCTGCAACACACACAAAGAAAGAAAATACTTTGGTCTCATTTCTACAAGAGAAAGGGTACTTAAATATAATTAGCATATCGCTAAATGATGAACACACTACAGTTAGATCTTAATGAACTTATGTTATCAACTTAATGATGCAAAGCAATCTATTATAAGAAAATCCACAAAATCTTTTCAGTGCGATTCAATATCAAGAGACAAAAAACAGCTCAATAACCAAGCTATTCCATCAACAAAGTAACAAAACAATCAAGGCATCAAAGGTAGTAATAAATATCATGGGGGATATATGAGGTTCTGAAAAATGATAAATTTTCCCAGGATTTTTGATGTTAGAGTAATGCTTAAAGTAATTTCTTCATGACTTCCATTTCTCATTTTTAACCCCATTGATTTAATTATACAGAGGAAGCAACAAGAAGGCTCAGTAAAATTTGAGTTCAAAGTAGAATTTCAGCATAAAATATTTCTTTCATCTCATTTCCAGTTTATGAGAAGAGAAATTTGCAGCCTTCCATAGAAATAGGAATAGATTATTCAGTAAGCTTATTAAGTATTTGTAACTTTTGATGATTTAACACTAGAAGGACGGGATGGGTCATTTTGACCCATACGTCATGTTCAACATGAATTTTTACGACTTATTTATTTTTTAATTCTCTTGAAATTTTTTGACTTTGTGTATTTTTACCTATANAATGACCCCTACCGTCCTTCTAGGTAGTGCGAAACTCCCGTCCTCCTAGTGTTAAAAAAAGACCTTCACCATAGAAGTGTATTTTTAACTCTGCAAATGAACTTTTCACTAGATATTTTCACTTTCTTAATTTAATTCTTGTAAAAGAAATATGCATCACTTACAGGTCTAACTTCTTTCACCATAGCAAGACCAATTTTCTCCATCTGCCTGTGATGCTCCCCAAACAGACGGAATGCTTCACTGGCCCTGGCTTGTGGCTCTCGCACACCCATTGCAGAGAATGTATCCCCAAAGGCTAGTGTCCAAAAATGCATTTTATAATTAAAATGCAACACATCTCTAAGAGTCATTTTTCAAAATAATATTAATAGATGTCACATGTATTTTCCTCTTTCCTGGACCATAGCACTGTCATGGTGGAAGGTGTTCCTATGACCAAGAGAGTTAAACTGGCTAGAACTTTTTCCCCAGTACGATATTCATGCCAGTAAGGACATTTGATAGGGGACAGACAAAAGGTAGTCTGTAAAACATTTGATAGGAGGTAGACAAAAGGTATGTCTGTACCTTAATAGGCAACTACAAAGAATGCATCTTTACTCAGGGGGCAGCCATTATGAATGATGTTGACATGTTAACGAAGGCAAGGGGAGACCACCTCAACTAACTATCCCATGATTGTGTTGTGCCAGAATGAGGTTGTTAATGAGTTTGGGTAATGGCATACACAGGACTCAGACCTCTAGGGAGAGTGTTAGGCCCAGCAATTATGGGTGTAAGGCCATCTCAGTCATCATCCCATGTAAATGGAGATTAGTCATACCCCATGAAATCCTTACCCAATGGAAGACAAGAAAACAAGAGAGAAAATGGCCACGGAATCTAGGGTGGACCTGGACTTTCAGGATGATGTTTAGGAGAGGGAAGATGGAAAACATTATGGAAGAAATGAAAAGGGCAAATATTGGTATATTAAGTACGTTGGAGGGATGGAGGAAATTTTTGGAGCAACAATGCGGGATTCAGTGAGAGGAACGCCAGTTAGAAGTAGTAGTGTCAGACAAGAGAAGCTGTGATAGTCACACACACACGAATTTTTTTAACATGAGCTATTGTGGATTAAGATTGTGGCATTAAGTCCAAGATTTTACGGTCCCTACTCCTCACTGTATGTGTATAAATAAATAAATAATTAATACATAATCATATATATATATATATATGGAAGATATATTCCTGATCCACAAATCTGAATCATATAGGCTGATTTTTCGATGAGGTCGCCACTCTCAAAGGCATTTTTACCATAACTGCCAGGGAGTTTTGACATCAGAGTTTACCTTCTCCTAGTTACACTAGAATTGGAACACTAATCTGAAATTAAACTGTTAAACTAATTGCTTTAACCATGATTGTAGTTCCAAAGGTTTCACACTCTATATATGAGGTATATTAAGAAAGATCTCCATGTCAAGTTTACTGCTTCTAGAAAAGTTTCAAAATAAAACATATCCTATCAATTTTGTTGTGGAGCACTATTGCAAGGAGCAATTAATTAAAATTTACTACAGCTTCATGCTCACAATGATGCAATGTAAAAACAATTTTTATAAGAAGATTACTGGCCATTTCCGGGAATGCCCTATATATTATACCCTTGAATGCCCTACATATTATACCCTTGAATGTCCTATGTATATCTAGTTTTCTTGCTTCACCAAGTTCTGTAAAACAATTACATAAATTCCACAGCCTCTTCAGTGAATTAGTTGTACCATGATTACAGAATAAAATAATATGTAATAAAACTGAAAGGAGTGGCTTCAAAGCTGTCTTAATCATATTTACAAAATCAATTTCCTTACCTTTATATGTGTGGAGAAGATGGATTGTAGCATTAAGCAGAGCCCGTGTATGTCTCAACATTCCTTCATAAGTCTCTTGAGTTCGAGAGAGATGTCCTAAGCGACGGAGAAGAGAGTCATTGCATAGAATGGCTCTGGATAGTCCAAGAGCATCCGCAGTTGCACTGCTCATCCCCTCAACCAGTCGATGCTTTGCTTTCTTCAATGCAAGATCCAGGGATCTTGTTCCACTAACTCCAGCATTTCCAGGAGGGTGGAGCTTGTTGTATTGAATTGTCACCTCATCCTTATCAGAGGGAAAAAGAGAGTTTAAAATTTGGTATGACTTCAAGAATTGATACAACAGACATTCAGGATAAATGGTCAAAGAGAATGAGTAAAATCAGAATCAGTGGAGGAAATTTTATAAAAGGTTTCTGGAGTGGACTACAAGTACCACTCATCGGCGGGTTATCTTGAGGTCTCCAGATCCTACTACCTGAAATGTAATTCAGATTGAATAATCTGCAATTTTCTAATTTATTCTGATATTCTATGAAACCTCATCATTCCTCAGCACTTCTTTGACTGTGAGAACATTTTCAATTTTGACAACCTAAATCATTGTTCTAACCAAAATTACCACTTAGAATTTATGAAGTAAAAGTGAGACAGCAAGAGTAAACCTTCTAGATTTTATATTCAGAAAATGAAACTATGTCACCCTATGTTGAGGCATTTATCAGCAATTTATGCCACCTTACCTATGCTGCTGCTACCAAAGATGACAAAGAGAATTGAACATTGACCTCAAGAACAAAATTGGTCATCAATATGATGGTATTTTTCTTTGCCAACATTCAAAAAAAATATAACAATTATCTTAATAGAAGCCTATAAGTGATATTCCATTACAAAAATAAGATTTCATTACAATGTCAAGGAAACTAAGTAGGTAGGATAAAAAATTAATAAATCCAAGTGTGAGTTTGTGGAACTCAATACACATCTTAAAAGTAAGAACACAGTGATTTCCACAGCTAAGTAGTTGACATCTTCAGGTGATTATTTATATGGGTGCAGGGCTTAAATATGAGAAGGAGAAAAGGAGAGAAATAAGTATATAGAGATATAGAGGTGGGTAAGTAGAGGGGAACAAAGTAGCAGGAAGGGAAAGAAGGGGTTTCTAAGGGTTTGTGAGGAATTCCTTATCTTTTTCAAAACCTCAACAATTTCAAAGGCATCAAGGTGGCATCCTTTCTTCTTATGGTGCAGATGCTGGGGTTCGAAGTCGCTGTAGTAGTTTCAGTCATAATGGTGGTCAGGGAAGGCAGAACCTGGCCCCCAGTGCGAAGGCAGTGCTAATGCACCAAAATCCTTATCTTCAGGATAATCTCAAAGAAACATGTTCAATATATGTTTTTCGTAAGAAATTAATTGATTTTTTAAAGAAGCATGTATTTTATTCGGTTAACGAATTTTGTATGTATAAGTGACCTGTATATATTGTATTCTTGACGTATTCTATATCAATGTATTGATCTTTGAATGAAAATAAATTGAATTGAATTGAATTCAGACAACTCCCTGTCTGCCTGACCTAGATTAGAGGGTAATCACTGCAGGCAAACTCATACACCCTGCTGAGGGAATCCAAGACTCTCTTGTCTTTGGCAGTGCAAAGAAATTTAGCTTTATAGGGTATAGAAAGCCAGACAGATGTTATTAACAAGTATTCTCCCTAGGCAGGGGGATAGTTTTCCTAAAATAGGAAATCTCCATGAGGCAGGAGCCAGCTCCTATAATGATCAATTCTTCAATGATCGATTCTTTGGGTGGCCATGCTTCTTTGTTTGTGCTTCAGAAGGCAGCCAACTAATTGGGTGTAGTAGCCATTTCTATTTGCAATCTGTTTAATGGTTTTTAATTTCTTGTTGAATTGAGAAGGGAAAGGGGAATGTGAGCAAGGCAGTGAATCTTTGAGTGGAAGTTTGCAGATGACATGGTCTGTGTAGGTGGGTTTTCAGTAGATGGCAAAGGTTGGGGTTTCATTCTTCAGGGAAATGGTGAGGTCAAGAAAAGTCAGGGATCTGTCAGCAGGGTACTCAAAGGTGAAAATTAATGACTTATGGAGGGAGTTGAAATGGTCGAGGAAGCCATTAAATTGTTCTTTAGTCCATCCCTAATACAGAACATGTCATCCACATAGTAGCATTGCAATGTCCAGTACTTTGTCAGCTAGTTGTCCAAGGAAAATAAGTCTTTCTCAAGAGAGAAACCTCTGTGCAAAAAGGAGACATTGGCAATCCCATGGCTACCCTTCTCCTCTTCTTTTCCTTCTCATATTTAAGCCCCACAACCATTTAGATAATCACCTGAAGATGTCTACTCATTGAGGAAACTAGTCAATAAAAATCTGCTGTGGAAATTATAAAGCATTCTTTCACTCAAGATGTAGGTTGAAAGTTATTTACTCAAGATCACTCAGCTTGCCAAATGATTTCTGAGGACAACCAAACAATTTTTCAAGGGATGGGTTCCATATTTAAGAGAGATAATGAATTTCCTTTACATTGATAGGTAACTTGACCATAAGAGCAGATTATTTCTGTTTTAATACATACCTAAATAATCAATAATAAAACATCTTTATTAGGATGAGATTAAGACTATTATATCTATTCTTAAATCTAACAAATTGTCATCAAAGAGTAAAAATAAAAATACTGGGAGTTTAAGAAAAGTTTTAAAAAATTTGAGAGCAAGCAAGAAAACTTTAATCTACATTTTAAGAAAAAATAAGATCTTACATTAAAACACCCACAAAGAAGCCGGCACAAAAAAATCTGAAATCTAATTACAGTTTCAACTACAATTTAAAAAGAAGAATGTCTACAGCATAGATGAGAAACAAAATAGACATTAAGAATGCATATTCATACAACAGATTTAGAATAGAGCAGATTATTAGAATAATTAAAGGATAAAAAACAGACAACTTCAGCAGAATAATATGATAAAATTTAGTGTATCATAGTTGTTACAATTTTATATCCCAAATTTGAAAATTCAATCCAGGTTACATCAATTTCAAAACACAAAATAATAAATGACAGAAACGAATTTAAAATTAAATAACAACATTAATAAAGTAATGACATAAGAAATGAAAGGTGAAAAGACTAACATAGAATGCAATTCTTACAGATGACTTTCTGAGTGACCTCATTTGGTAGTTATATGGATGCTTTTTTATATAATGACTTAATGTTGATCATCAGGGTCCCAAAATTCAACAATATACAGAAATTAAAAACCAACTATGGCTCTTATATTTTAAATAAACATTTTTACACACAGGCTAAATTACATCATTAAATTAAGATATGTTTAGCTTTTGCATACACCTTACCTTAGAGGCTTGAATCATTCTTGCTACTTCTACTTTTGTCTTCCCTTTGACAGACTGTCCATTGACCCCAACCAATTCATCCCCACTCTGGAGGCTGCCTTCTTTCGCAGCTGGAGTATCATCAAATATCTAAAGCAAAGTAACATGGTCTAAGTATGACTTCATGAATTCATTTTCTCAAAATCAAAATGCATTGCAAATTTGACTGGTGAGCTCAATTGAATTATACTGGGTGTATATAAAGTGACACGATGTTGGGAATCTTACACAAAAACCAAGATGAATTATCATTATCTAACATAATCTGAAGCCATTAAAAATCATGAAGATAATGAATAATAATGGTCTTCCTAAAGACTTTATCTTTCCATAATTAATTTATAATGGCAATATCTGGTGGAACTTATTCATATATAGTTCAACGAAAATAAAATCTGACTATGTCCACACAAAATATATCTAAGATAATACAACCAGCTTTGAGAATTCCACTTCATCTTCAGGAAGAAATGGAAGAAAAAAGTATTGTATTGAGTATGTATTTTCAACCTTGCATTTATTCCAGTTGCCTGAAGATGAGGTAGAGCCCCTTTGAAACCAGTTGTGTTTTCTTAAATATATTTTCTGTGGACATAGTCCGAGTTTGTTCTCACTGAATTAACTACATCTTTTCATATCCACTTAACTTTTTGCCTTTCCTACTCTCATTTTCCTGTCCGACATCTCAGTTCCTGTCCGACCACCGAAGCGGATGCACTTCGGATCCACTAATCCTTTTCTCTTTCAGAGCTAACCCATACACCCCCAACAGGTAACCCAAACCGCGAGGATGGCCAAGGCAAGGGCATGCAAGGTGGACGATGAGGCCACATCTATAGTCTCGAAAGTGGAAGAGTTGCTGTCTCCTAAAATATCGATTGCCATTAAAGAGCAGCTGAAGAAGACAGAGGCCCCAAAAGACGAGAGGAACACAGATGATGTCCTGGTGAAGGTGATGGCCTCATCAAAGAAGACATCAAATCAACTGTGATGGAGTTAAGGCGGCTCCGGACGCAAGTGGAGGAGCAGGAAAAGCGGTTGGACGCCTTAGAGCAGTACAGCTGCCGGAACTGCCTCCTTATTTACGGGCTCCCGGAGCACGATGGGGAAGTTAGCGTGAAAAATGTGTTAAGTTTCTCTGATACAAAGATTGGTATCAAACTTCCATTATATTCTATTGATAGGGCTCATCGTCTCGGGCGTAGAAACCGTGACCACAAACGACCCAGGCCCATCATAGTTAAATTTGTGTCTTACGCCGACCAGGGCATGGTGTGGAAAAGCAAGAAGCGGTTGCGGGGCAGTGGATTCCTCATCACCGAGTCCCTCACCAGTTACAGAAAAAGAGTTCTCGATGAAGCCAAACTCATGTTTGACAGAGAGAACGTCTGGAACTCGGACGGAAGAATCACGGTTCTAGGACCCGACGGCACCAAACACACGGCCAACACACTTCAAGACCTTGAAGAACTACAGCGAACCCTCCCAGCAGCATGTGCACAACCGGAAACTGTCACCGTGGCTAACGGATAAGTCTTGAGCTCTGAAAGCTATTTTTTTTTTTCCTTTCTCTCTCTCCCCCCCTCTCTTTAAAATTAAAGGGTTAAATGGAAGATGGGACTCTTTAGTCCCAATTTTGCCCAATAAAGACGTTTATTATTATTATTTAACCTTATTCCTTAAACCCTAATTCATTTTTTATTTTACTTTCTGTATTCCCCTCTAAGAACTCACTTTTTCTCTCTCTCCTTAAATCTTTACACACTAACTGCTTTTCTTTAACTTTTTATTTTCTCCCTTTTTGTATTCCTTTGACCCTCTCAGTCATACTCGCCCTATCTTGAACTCATTTTCTGATCGGTTGAGTTAGGCGACTCTCCATTCCGTTCCCTCCTAATCCATCTATTCTAATAATACCCAGGTACCCCAACTCTCAATGTGATTTTCCAGGAACACAATCTCTATCTACCTCGGAAAGCCTACAAGCGATTGTTTCGCAGCACCAAAAATCTCTCTTAGCTGTCCACATTAACGTGCAAAGTGTGTTAGCTCATATCGATGAGATAAAGCATATTGGTTCCATGGAAGGCATTGATATTATTGGCGTAAGTGAATCTTGGGCCTCTAGTGCAGATTTTCCAAATTGCCAACATCGATGGTAAAGTCGAACTTCTGAATAGTTTTGTAACCGAAGTACTGAATTTGCACGCCCCTCCAATAACAAGACGGGTTAAAAATAAACCAACCCCTTGGATGAATGACTCCATCTTAGCTTTAGTGTGGGAAAGGGACATTTTCTTGAGACTTTATAAAAAACGAAACAACTACACGATTTTGACAGATTCAAAGCACTTCGAAACAAAGTCAAAAATTTAATCAGAAGTGCCAAAGCAAAATTCGCTAATGATCTTCTTGTGAACTCCACAGGCAAGACTCTTTGGAATGGACTGTCTAAACTAGGCATAGGAAAAGCTAAAAACAAAGTTTTCCCCCTCGATATAACATCTGATGACATGAACACTTTCTTCATAAATAATTATACACAAGTTGCCCCGGAGGATAAAGATGAAGCATTAAATTCTATGAGTAGTCAAGTTCCGACTAATTTCCCAGAATTTCAATTCAGCTTCCTTTCTAATAATGTTTTGAGAAAATCCTTGTTATCTACAAAATTCTCAGCCATAGGCATGGACAATATTCCTATCAACATTAATCACTTAATGATTCCCGCCCTTCTCCGTTACATCACTCATATCTTTAATTTCTCCCTTACCTATGGGGTTTTTCCAAGCCCATGGAGAATATCTATAATCCATCCCATCCCCAAAATCTCTGCCCCGTTGTCTCCTAATGACTTTTGTCAGATAAGCATTTTACCTTCCCTATCCAAAAGTCTCAAGTGTATTGTTCACGAGCAACTGACAAAATTCCTAACAATTAACGACCTATTCGATCCCCATCGATCCAGCTTTAGGCATCAGCATAGCACTGCAACCGCCCTTATTAAGGTCACAGATGACATTAAGATTGCAATGGATTGTAGGAAGATTGCCATTCTTGTGCTTGTCGATCTAAGCCGGGCCTTCGATTCCGTAGATACTAACTTACTCCTAGCCAAATTGCGAACTCTCAACCTCCTATTGTTATATCTTGGTTCTCCAATTATCTCACTGGTCAATCCCAAACCTGCCAAATTAATGGTTTGTATTCTGATGTGAGCCCTACCAAGAGTCTATACTTGGTTCACTCCTATTCTCCCTCTACATTCGAAATCTACCCAAGTATACTATTCATGCTTCCTACCATCTGTACACAGACGACCTACAGATTTATCTATCCGATGACCCGAAAAACCTAATTAAATCCCTCGAACTTATTAATCGGGATCTCTCTCGGTTACATAAATGGCTGAATTCCATAGCTCTGAGAATTAATCCAAATAAATCTCAAGCCATAATTTTTGGGAGCTGCCGGATTCTTAGCAACATTGATTATCTGCATATACCTAAAATCAAAATTGATGACAAGGAAATAGCGTACTGTACGTCTGTCAAGAACCTCGGTGTACACATGGACCAATCCCTTACCTCAAGTAAATAACATATGCAGAAGAACATACTCTACGCTTCATAACCTCAAAAGGCATAAAAATATACTACCTATACAATTGAAGAAGACCATTGTACAAGCCTTAACCCTTCCCATCTTTGATTATTGTGATGTGCTTCTTAATGAACTCACTTCACCTGCTGGTGTTAAGCTAAATCATGCCTTCAATCATGCCATTAAATTTATCTTCAATGCCAAGAAATTCAACCATATAACCCCTCTCCTGAAAGAACTGAATTGGCTACAACTAGACTCCAGACGGAAGCTTCATACATTAAACTTCGTACACAAAATACTCAACCAATGTTGCCTAACTTATCTCTCTTCCTACTTTAATGGTCTTTACAGCACACACACATTTGGAACTCGTTCATCAGGTAAGCTCACAATTCCCCCCCACAGAACGGAAATTTGTTCTAAATCTTTTACTGTTCCCGAAGCTAGGTATTGGAATGATCTACCCAACCCCAACATTAAAGGACTCTCATTTAATTCCTTCAAACACACACAGTCTCAAACACGCTACTGAACAAGGACAATGTGAATTAATTTCACAGCACATCAATGCAAAGTATCTCCCCCACTTCTACTAACATTATTAACGTTATTGCCATCGATCTGATAGCTCATATTATTATTAGTACTACCATGTTTATAATAACTTTGAATTGATTACTATTACTAACCTTAATGTTAGTTTATATTTCCCATTTTACTAAAATTATTTTTATTTAATTACTAATATATGATACTTAAATATAGAATATTATTTACCAAGCTTAACCATTGTAGTTGATCATCTCATTCTTCTCTTTTTGTATTAAAAAAAACACACACATGTGAACAGGCACAATACCTCACCTGCAGCTGAAGACCACACACTCTCCATGGAACCCCATCATAGGACAGGATGGAAATGCCAACATTTGAATTAATTTTTTTTACTACACCAGATTTTAAGATTTTATTATTTCATTTCTATGCGTTTTCGAGGTTTTTTTTTGCTCCCCTTCTTATGTGAGCTTTTTCCCGCACCGTGGGTTTTTCTCTGAAAGCCTTCAGCTGAGGAGTTTTTTCCCAGCAACCCTATCCTTTACTTTTTAATGTATTTTTTTATATAATTTTTAATCTCTGAAATTCTATGTAAATGTATGACTGCAGAGGTTAGGTGTAAGAGAGGCCCACATGTGCCTAACCTCGCCGAATAAAGTGTTATATAATAATAATAATTTTCCCTTTCTCTTAGAGCCTTTATGCTTCACACCTATCAACTCTGAAAATTTTTGTCAGAAAGCTTTCTTTTGACTTGTTTTTGCCTTACTTGTAGTGAGATTTTATTTACATGTTCAATTTATACAGACATGTAATATAAATCTGGTAAATGAAAGAACTGAAACACTCACCTGCACAATATACAAACAGGGACACAAGGGCGCTCCTCCACCTATACTGATTCCTATCATGTTGCTTCCATCCTTGGCAAGCTTTACCGTTCCAGATGTGCAGATTTTCCAAATTGCCAACATCGATGGTAAAGTCGAACTTCTGAATAATTTTGTAACCGAAGTATTGAATTTTCACGCCCCTCCAATAACAAGACGGGTTAAAAATAAACCAACCCCTTGGATGAATGACTCCATCTTAGCTTTAATGCGGGAAAGGGACATTTCCTTGAGACTTTATAAAAAAACGAAACAACTACACGATTTTGACAGATTCAAATCACTTCGAAACAAAGTCAAAAATTTAATTAGAAGGGCCAAAGCGAAATACGCTAATGATCTTCTTGTGAACTCCACAGGCAAGGCTCTTTGGAATGGACTGTCTAAACTAGGCATAGGAAAAGCTAAAAACAAAGTTTTCNATAAAGTTTTATCAAATATGTAAACACAAATGGAATTTCATTCCATAAGATGGGAGGATATGCTTATCTTTTGATAAATTAAAAAGCTATTACTGTGCAATTTTTGTAGTAACATAACTGGCTGGATAAAAGTTTCCACACAATGTTAATAAAATTACCCACTAAGACTTAACTATACTATGATGGTTTGTTGAAAAGGTTTTATAAATTATTGTTGATAATCCACAAATATTTAAATGAACTGTAATAAGTCAATTAAATCAACTTGTTGAAGAGATGTTGGTGGCCAAATATTTAACCACTAACCATCTAGAGCAAAGGGTGAGGAAAAACTGTCAGTTTTAAACAACCAAGGGCAAACAATGAATGTATGTAGTTTTTCTTACTATACATGAAATTATTGCATCCAAAGAAATGTTTAGAAAGCAGGTATTATCAAAGTTATTTTTAAAAGCAGAGTACACTTAAATATTATTACATTTCCTTTCTTTCAAATCTGAATGAGTTCCATCTGAATGATACTGCCAGAGACTATCCACTTTACCACTGAATATTGTCAAATGCAAACTAGTTAACTAACAAACAGCCTAATTCATTCTCAGAGGGGTTCAGAAGAAAGAGTAGCATTCAACAAAAGACATAAATTATTTAATATTTTAACCACACTTGGAATCCTGCTAACAAGAATACCTATTTCATTTGTATATTTTAAAATCCATTAGTGTGATATTTATTACTGCAAATCCATTTAAAATTTTCATCACAGGCTAAACATAACAGGGAAAAAAGTGACTGAATGGATTGGAAGATCAGTAGTAAAATTTACAGACATGTTTGTATTTGCTTATCAATATGAAATATGTTTTATTGAGTTTAAGCTCAAATCAAAATTTATTTGGCTGATGATTTAAGGCAAAAGCCAACTGAAGGTAACATTACTGTTAATACACTGAATTAAGGGAATAAAGGGATTGTGAACTGCTTTATTTCTTCTGCTTTTTTTAGTTGCTCTCTTTGAAAAATAAGTAGAAAAGTAACTGATTTAAATAGTTTAAATAAAGTTTAATAAATGTAATTAAAAAATAGCTTAAATGAGTGGAGGTGATTGATTTAAGAAGTTGGATTACATATATACAGAGGTGGAAAATGTCAGTCTCATTTCTCACTTGATAAGTAAAAAGTCAATATAAATTAAACCTCATTTTTAGTGAAAGAAAAGTTATTTATTTTAACAAAATTAGTAGAGACTGAGAACAACTAAGTCTGAGAACAGACTTGTAAATGTACAGACAAAAAACAGCAGGGTTGTTTAGTGTTCTTCGTCACATGAATAGTTAGCCAAGCATCTCCTAAGTATTAAGAAATATTTTACTGTAAAGGAAACAAGGAGAAATAAAACATAATTTAACTTTTACTGAGGAAAGGAAAGGAGCAAGGCTTGCTTTTAGAGTGATAAGATTATTAATGGAAAGCAGTACAGAGAGGGTGATTTTGAGTGCTGAGAGTGTTTTGTTAAAAAATAAGCTTATAGAGTAAGTTAGAGGAGCAGTCACTATCAATGATGGTCTGTGAGGAACTTACCGTGGTCAATGAAGAAAGAGAAAATGTGCATCATTTGCAATGTTTATTGTTTATTATACCATTTCATTGTATTCTAAATCCTCTTCTTGTCACCAAAACAGGTTATATGAATGACAACAATTGCATTTTGACTAAAGGAAAGAGTTAAGGGAGGATATATAATGAGATCATTTGAATAATTCATATAAATGGACTGTGAGATTCCAAATTGTAAGGTTTGTGTTCTGAGAGATCCAAATGGATGGCAACTGATGAGTTAGATGAAGATAGATGATGTGATAAATTACACAGGTGCAAAGATAAAAAAATTTACTATATCTTTGCATTCATCAAAGCTAGTTAATAAACTTAGCAAGGTGTTAACAAAGGCACACAAAATATGATGAAAGTATAACAGAGTAGTTACCTATTCCCAATACTTTGAAATGTAAATGAAGAAAAGGTAAATTTAGAGATTATGATGGATGACAGCTGGATGGATGGGTCAGAGTACTTATTAAATGAACAATGAGAACAACTTGGAAAGGAAGCCACAGAGAAAGGACTGATTATGGATATCAACATTGCCAGTTACTAATCGGGAAGATCACAAAAAATGTGAATTATAAAATGTAAATTAGGACTAGTGTAGCTAGGTCCTAAGTAGAAAAAGGACTAAATTAAACAATGCAGTAGGTGAAAACCTAGAGAAGAAGTTGGAAATATAATGTGTGTTTAAAGCATTGTCACAATCAAAGCAAAGACTGTGACAATATAAAAAATAGATATCTAGAAATTAGAAAGTTATATGATGTGGAGAAAAATGCAAAATACTTTTTTAATAAAAATTCATAGCTGATTTTCTCTGATGGCTGAAATGATGGAAAAAGGAAAGCAAAGAGCCACCAACAAGCTTGAAGATGGATGATGAAATGGAAACGAAGACTGATAAAAAGGAATTCATGAGAAGATCAGTAAAAGGAGAAGAATGTAAAGCATGATGCTGTGAATAAAGCAGGCATGAAGAAGGCACAATTATAAATAATGATAATGATGATTCATATCTTCATCCTAGAATTAGCTCCAATTCCAGTTATTCCCACAGATTCTTGTTTCCTTTAATTCCTTGAATCTTATGCAATCTGAAACACAAACTACTCTTTACTCAAATTCAACACAATTTGGTCAGACTTAATGGAATATTGCATTATAAAAAAGTTAAATAGGGCATTTAAGCAAATTATATTTCCAATTTTCATTGTTTCCTTCAAACCCTTCTACATATTATCATCTTTACGTGTACTGAGTATTTTCCATTCCATTCCATTAAAAAATAATTATCCAGTGACGGGAATAGGTTCATCTGTTCCAGCTTTCTTTCCTCGATCTACTTTATTTTCAATTTAGCTTTTATTACTTCACCAGGTTTCATTACTTGGTATTTGGCACAACTTGGTATTTTTCAAATGTATGTATGTAATGTCTTACTTCATTGTGAAATGTATTGCATGGTAATTACAAACCTTTTAAAATTTACATATAACAGTATTGTTTCCAAAATATCTTATCCCTCTAAACATTTACTTTATGATTTTTTCCAGGGTATATGGATAACCTTTGATTGGAAACTTAAACACGGACTCTTGACTACCACTGCAGTAACTTTTAAAATCTTCCAAATGTTATTTTTTGTTAATTATAATTGATTTTTGTTAATTATAATTTCTAAACAATTAAAATCCATCAAAAATTTGAATTACTTTTGTACTTAATATTTCATCAGTGTTTCTTTTTAGATGAGATAAAGAATTCTCAGATTGAAATTTTTTAGCATCTCATAATACAGCCTTGAAGCATTTTCCTTCAAATTCATTAATAGGAGCATAAAGAAGATACTTCATTAGAGTCATTGATCTCTGATGCGTAACACTGGCATCCTTAAAAAAATGTAATCATTACTATTATAGAAAAATATATAAATCAACATGAAGCATTCAAATTTATAATTACCTATAACCATATAATCACAAAATCTAAGACTGCAGAAGGAATTATTTGATTATCACAACCATACACTATCTTATGAAAGAGTTTCTGTAACTAAAAACAAAATTTGAAAAATCATAGCCTTAGTACTACATCCACTGATCAAAGTTTAAGCATGCATCAGAGTAAACATAAAATGATGATAAGCAGTTTTCAGGCATTGCTTTTATACCCAGAATTTTCAATGAGTCTTGTTCCAAGAAAGAGCACTTAAAATCACACATTTTAGTATGAAATGAAGGGAAATATATTTACACAGTCTTCATCAAACATTTCTTTTGGCACAATGAATTTGGAGATTTTTACCAATTAAATTTTGAAATTAACTTGGAACTATTTATTAAGAATAGGAATGCCCTTTAACTGGCTCCTATTACACTTGGTTCATATTTATGAATGGTGTAAAACACATGTGAAATGAATATCATTTTAATATATAACCATAAAAGGCCTCCCCTTTTAACAGTTATCAATCAATGAATCAATCACACAGAAATCATATCCTGAAATTAACTTCCTTTAGAAGTTAAAATATGATAACCCTTGTCTATGTTTCAATTTCTGAATTATAAAAATGTATATGTTTTGGTATGTGACTGAATATAACTGAATAGTTAAATGATCTCTACATGTATTAAATTTCTTTTTAAGGTATTTCTCCATTTATTATTTTTCTAAGCCATGTCAGATAATTTCATAAAGGTTTTAATTTCCATTTCATCTAGCTCTCAAACTTGCCATTATGTTGAACACAATAGTTTTAAACAAAATTATTCTTGATTATTTACAGTCAATTTTTGAGCCCCTAAAGGAGAAAATCTTTAGAATCCTCTTCAAATTCAGAAATATGTTATTTTACTCTCAGTTTTATAGAATATTGAAAGATAATAAAATATAATAATACATTTAATATTAGATGTGTACATTGCAAGGATATATTTGAAGCGGATCACCAAGAAACAAAACAATGGGACTTAAGATTTGCTCCATTCTAATTGCTAAGTAAAATATTTGGAATGTTACAATCAGGATGTCCTTGAGATTTCTTTAAGCTTGTATTTTTCTACTTAGAAACAAGAGGTGATTCCTTTTAGAAATGTAAAATTCATTACTGGTACATTGTGAATACAGGTTTTAGTGCTGCAATCTATATGTAATAGAAAGAGAAATTAAGGAAATGATAATATAGAAAATAAAGAGTTATTCCATGTGTGAAGGTCTTGTTAGTATTTTTAATTTGTCTCATTCCTTAAACTTTAATTAAAGTTAGTTTCATGAAATTAAATTAATTAAAATTTTAGTTTCATGAAATAAGTAAAAATGCAAACATTTCTTCCGTTAGTTTAACCATAGAGAAATCTTACTGATGGATAAACTTAACTTAGAATACAAATTAACTTAATACAGTAACTTATGAAGTGTACCAGACAGATGCAAATTGGTAATGTCTTGGAATCCAATTATAATGTACCTTAAAAAGCTAGATACAATCAAACATTTTACCTTTAAATAAACACCAGAGGATTTCATTGATAAGGTAAAGACTGTTCAGCCATAAGGTTCTAACCATAAAAATCATTTTTTATAATTCCTTTGCCTAGTTTCAGAAGAATGAAGAAGAACTGAAGTGTCATCATAAATGCATCTTGATGAAAATGAAACTTGAAATCATGTTCTAATGGTATCTAGAGATGAACAATGATTTCCAAAAAAGTCTGTTTCATATCCACTTCCAGTAGGTTCAATTTGATAATGTAGGATATTTCCATCTTCAGAGAAGCGATATTAACAACTAGAACATTATAATTTTTATACAAATGCAATTATAAAATTAAAACAGCTCCAGAATCATTTGAATATATTAATTATATCAATAGCAACAGCATATTTTCAATCTGATATTGAAACAGTTAACCATCCATCCTTTCACAGAGGGAGACAAGGATCCTCCAGGTTTGTCAAATGACCACACTGAAGTCCTTTCACACACATTTTATTTACAGGGACTAACATTCACAAAGACCCTCCTAAAAGGATTTCATTCATTCTATACTGATAAATATTTATCTTTAATATTTCGCATCTTTCAACATTACCTTCCAGTCCATTTCCTCTCTTGCAAAATTTTCTATATTCGAATTATGATTTGTGTCTCAGAAACGACCAAGAGATTCAAGAATACACTTAAGAATTATTCAGGGATTTTTCTCAAAAGTGATGACCAAATAAGTGGGATATGTATACAAGCAGTGGTGTAAGCCATGTGTTTACTAATATCTTCAAATTTAAAACATAAAAATGTTTGTATTATATGATGTACCCTTTAGGTATAGATATGGGCCATCAAGAAATGAAGTTATTGGAAAAATCTGGGAAGCATTTGTCTATGGCATTCATCTATCCTAACATTTCCCATTCCAAAAATGCTAAAAACAGCAGCTGTTCTACAGATAAGAACAATTATCTGAGATGAGAGGACAAGAATTGCTACTCTAGTAGTAGTAATTTTAAAACAGAAAACTGATACAACCTAACTCATACTTGGTGAAAGATTTCAATTTCATCTATATCTATTTTTCTACGGAACCTTTTAAAAGCCAACTGTATCATACAGATAGCTTATAGATATGTACCTACCTATAGCATAGGTATCTTGCTTATTGATAATATTGTTATTGTTCCAATATATGGTCTGTTTAATTTTATATACATCATTGTATCATTTTAAAAAATCCCTGTTATTGTGACAAATATCCTGTATTGTTAATTAGATACTATATTTATTTGCTAAACCACTTGAGTCTAAGATGAGATTCCAAGAAAATTCTGAGGCAATGAAGAATTTCAATATTCTACTTTTCTACTACTGAATAGAAAAATGAGTAGTTTTGTGCAACATAATAATAACTTAACTGTAACCAAAATATTTAGAATAAAATTAGAAAGAGGATCTTAATTACCTATAACCATATAATCACAAAATCTAAGACTGCAGAAGGAATTATTTGATTATCACAACCATACACTATCTTATGAAAGAGTTTCTGTAACTAAAAACAAAATTTGAAAAATCATAGCCTTAGTACTACATCCACTGATCAAAGTTTAAGCATGCATCAGAGTAAACATAAAATGATGATAAGCAGTTTTCAGGCATTGCTTTTATACCCAGAATTTTCAATGAGTCTTGTTCCAAGAAAGAGCACTTAAAATCACACATTTTAGTATGAAATGAAGGGAAATATATTTACACAGTCTTCATCAAACATTTCTTTTGGCACAATGAATTTGGAGATTTTTACCAATTAAATTTTGAAATTAACTTGGAACTATTTATTAAGAATAGGAATGCCCTTTAACTGGCTCCTATTACACTTGGTTCATATTTATGAATGGTGTAAAACACATGTGAAATGAATATCATTTTAATATATAACCATAAAAGGCCTCCCCTTTTAACAGTTATCAATCAATGAATCAATCACACAGAAATCATATCCTGAAATTAACTTCCTTTAGAAGTTAAAATATGATAACCCTTGTCTATGTTTCAATTTCTGAATTATAAAAATGTATATGTTTTGGTATGTGACTGAANTTCTACTACTGAATAGAAAAATGAGTAGTTTTGTGCAACATAATAATAACTTAACTGTAACCAAAATATTTAGAATAAAATTAGAAAGAGGATCTATCTATCTAATTTCCCAAATAAATTAGGACTCCTTCATTAATTCACTTTAATTAGAGAGAAGAATGGGAATAGACAAATGGATAGAGGGTTTGCAAAAAAAACCTTGATTAGGAATGTCCAAAATCATCATCATAGTATAAAGACAATTAAAAAAATAATAAAATGATCAATAGAACTGCGCTAGAAAGTGGTTGTTGAATTTATCTCAGTACACAGGAGTATTCCATTCCTTATTCCATTTTATAATAAAAAGCTAACAATTTATCAAAGTTTGCATAGCAAGCATTGTCATCAGATCAAATTATTGCTGTCCAAAATGAAGATCATTGCTTAAAAGTAATTTCACCTCTGTTTGCTTGCCCTATTCATTTCCCTACTCAGCTCATTATTTATCGACCTCTACATTCTCTCTTCCTCGTTCCATGAAATACTTTTGTCATAATCCATGGTTTTCTATTTATTTTCCCTGACTTTTCTGATTATTATCTGGAAATCTTCCATAGCATTTATAAAATATTTTCCAATCTCTGCGTAGCCAATTTCCTTCCTTTATTACCCGGTGCCTTGCTTAACTTCTCTAAAAACTCTCTTCATTTCCTCTCTCCAAGAACTACCTAACAGCACCTTGGTGCAATTTTTCCAAGGAAGATTTCTACAAATTAAAGAGCAATTTGTCATTAATTTATAACTTTCTGTTCTATATGTAATCAATTTGACACTTCCCAGTATTCTATTGCTTTCTTTATGAATACCTTTCTCTTTTACAGAGTTGAAACTGAGTGATGGAGACGTAAAGAATGCCATCTTCTGTCCTCCCTCTTCTCTTTATTTTTTCCTTCTGGATTAGGGAATAGTAGAATGATGACAAAGAGCTTCCATCACTGCCAAGTGCAACACTTGCCTTACTGGACTAAGTTTCATTCGCCATTAATGGTTATAATTCTGACATATCATACTTCTTCCAGCAATTAGTCAAGGTTTTATCCTTTTGCTTTCCTCAACAATGTTTTTATCATGACACCATCACACACAAAAACTATTCTAGTGGGGGAGGTGGATGTTGTAAAAGCTGACTTAGTGAGATAAAGATTCTGCATTGACTTCTTTTGGTTAATCCGCATACTATTGACCTTAAATATTCTTATACTTAGAAGTTCAATTCTACCACTTAACACAGTAGCAAGGCTATAGAAGGTTACAGAAAAATGGAAACATTTTACAAATGATTTCCCTCAAACATTTCCTAAGTTTTAATGTCCTCCTTAGTTAACTAATCACCTTGTTTAAAATTGGACACAAGAATATTTCTCTGAAACAACCTACCACCCTCTTCAATGAAGATTCAACGTAAGTTACCGTTTTTGCATTCTTTTATTTATTGACATAGCCCACCTATGCTAAATACACTTTTCAAAATTATAAATTTCCTCTAATCAACCACCAATTGTGTAAGCGGAACAAATGCAATGATTAAGAAGAAGAGGCTCATTCTACTATTGATACTTAAAGCAAGATACTTAATATTTGCATCAGAGAGAGAGGGGGATGAAGATTTGAATGACCCAATAAATTTAACAATATATTTACAAAGAGTTAATTCATTGTCGAAGAAAATAAAAAAAGATAAAAATAAAAGAATTTATTTCAGAGCCAATAATCAATGTTGCCAGCATTTTCTCTTATGCTGTATTTTGGTCTTTTTAGTTGATCATTTTGAGACTTATTTTTTTATTATAGCAGAATATTTAAGTTGTAAGTACCCAACTCTCTCTATGTAGCAACGAGAGAAAATAAGTTTCACGATGAATTATGGCAAAGTTTCATTCTCAAGTAGTAAAATCTGGGAGACTAAACCCTTAGCCTTTCCAACTTTGGATACTACGTAGTCAAATGATAATTTTGAAAAATACATAAACCATGTACCATGATGATTTCACAGCAAACAGTCAATGAATGAGACCAAATCTTATAACAAACTAGACATTACTCCCTCCATTCCCAAGTTCTTCTCATCTTTGAATTGAAGTCATACAAGTAAGGCAACTGGTTTAGTGCAGTTCTTAACCTTTTCAGTTGCTGGCACCTCCTGAATTCTCAAAATGTTCTTCTTATATATTCTCAAATTCTTCTTACATATTCTCAAAATGTTGTTCTTTAGACCTAGCATAAAATAAAATTTTTTTTCTGCACATTTAAATTAAGTAGGAAAATTGAACTACCATAACAAACTAATCAAGTGTTCCATAAGAAATCATCGTTTACTTTACTGACACAGCAAGTTTGTAGGAAGCAATTCCCTTTTATCACAATGTCTCACATTCCCTGCACAAACTTCTTGCATCTCTAGAGGTTCATGCACCCCTAGTTAAGTGTTGCACAATGATTGTCAGGGATGAATAAAAATAACAATTTTCTGGCTTTTATTTCTTATATATAAATTACAAATGAAGTGGACATTCACAAAATTGGTTGAATGATTCTGAATAAAATATAGAGTAGGTGCCCAGGCACTCGGCTTATGGGAAACCCTGCAGCCAGAGAAACTGAGGAGGTTATTGATGATTTAGTCCAAGTTATGTTTAATGCCAAAGGGCTCCTCGGAATTGCATTACCAAGTGACTGAGTGAAGGGGTTAAAGAGATCTCTTCCACTTTGTTTTCATTGAGATTTCCACTTTGTTTTGAAGTTATATCAGGTTGAAAATTATGAAAACGACAGCTGGTACATCTCAGCATTTGGGCTAATGCAACTACTAAGCAAAAATAACAGATGAAAATAGGAGCAAGAGGAGGAATGTCCCTGAGAAACAACAATTCTTAGGGAGACACTTACATTTTGTCCTGGTAGGAGAGGTACAATAGATTCCTCTCCTCATCATCCTCCTCCAAATTCAGAGCTGTTTCCTCCTTTGCTATGTCCTCCTCCTTTGACACTATACCATCCACTCCACTGCCTATGTTTATCAGATCACCATTCGATTCTTTGGTGTCATTCAATGCTTCTTTTACCCCATTTTTATCTGATGTTTTCGGCCTGCTGGTCAAGAGTATGATGAAATGCTGTGTGGACTCGAATGAGCAATCAACTCCAACTTTTAGACCAAAAGCTGTGTAGTAACATTCTCAAACAATTCAAATATGCTGAATTTCGAATTACAATACTCCTGTGATACTAGCATGTAACCTATTAAGCGCAAGTCCCTAAGAAATAAGATTGTAAGGGTAGAAATGCAAAATGCACTCAGCTAACTAGATGGGTATTGTATAATTGGAGCCAAAAACAGTCAACTTGTAAATGCATATAATAGTACCAAGTGCAAACATTAATAAAGCTGAATAGAAAAAAATCTAAATTTGTAATATAAGCTTTGTAATGGTCAGCTATTCATCAAATGACATTATGTCACTATCTTACAGAAAGCAATTACATACAAGTGCTGTTATGCAATACTCTCAATGCTTGTGTGCACAATATCAACACTAATAATGTAGCTGTTCACAGTAAATACAAAATGCATATCTAATTATTCTTATTATCTTACTCATTGCAAACTCCTATTAAAAATGTATTTTAATGAAGATAGTTTCAATAAAAGACACATTTTATGCACTAGATGACTCTGTTTTCAATTTTTTAGCTGAATTATCCATGAAATATATCCAGCCCATCAATTACAGCGTTTTTCTTTCGAAATTTGTTTTAAAGGAAAAATATGGCATGTATTTTTAAGACAGGAAGAGGATGAAAACATCCTTTAACCTTGAAAGCTCAAAATTATACTTGCTCCAGACATCTTCCCAAGCCAGCTATTGGCTAAAAAAAGAACTTTCTTCTTGACCAAACATTCTTTTTTAGATGTCTTTAAATATAATATACTTTATATAATTTAGTTCGTAGTTATTGCCATCATTTTCTTTTTTCTATAACTTCCAAAATATCAGGTTCAGGAGGCAACAGTTTCGAATGTGTGCCTCAATAAACAATTTTCAAATATTCTTCCTTTTCATATAATTTAGCTATAAATTATTCCTTGAAACAAGGGCAGGCAGATAAAGCATCATGTGTAACAGAGAAATTTATACGATAATGATCCATAAAGAATCCTATTCCTAGCATCAAAGAATGCAATTGTTTGCGAGCCACAATTGTAAACATCTAGATTCTAAAAATCTGTCAAAATCATATCTTCATATAACTAAATTTCAGCAGCTATTATCCCAAAAAGAAGTCTTTCAAAAATATTTCAGAAAATTTTGTGTGATTTTTAGGAATTAGCGAAAATAATATAAGTTTATTTACAGAATAAGGAAATGAGTTATGGAAAATGTGGTTAAACAGGCTAAAGAATCGTACAGATAAAGATTTCCATTTTTTTTTAGTTTCAAATATGTAAATTTTCAATCTACCCCCCTCTGATAGGTTATCTGACCTGAGGAAAACGGGTAAGGGTGACTTTGCGCAAGATGGTGCGCACCCAGGAAAAATCCCAAGGAAGAATGGATTTGAAAAAAGTCTGACGGGACCAGGAATTGAACCCGGGTCTCCTGACTTCCGGTCGGGTGCTCTGTCCGTTGAGCTATCCCGGCAGAACATTTCTCCNAATATATGGATGAGCTCTTGCAAGGAATTGACAACACTGGCACACTGTTGGATGACATAATTATCACCGGTCTGAAATGACAGGAACACCTGCAAGACCTCAGGGAAGTTTTCAAACGGCTCAAGCAAGCAGGGTTGCGCCTGAAACTAGCCAAGTGTCAGTCAGGAAACAGAGAAAGAGAACAGGGAAGCTGTCTTATGAAGTCCTGATTAGTGGCCAGATGAAGCAGAAACATGCTGATCAACTGTGTAGTAGGTCAGGAGCGACAGATGACAAACCAACACAGACTGTGGTGAATCAGCAACAGGAAGTTGAGGTGCAAGAGTCATAGCTTTCAGAGCAACAGCTAAAAGAACAAGATTTAAGACCACAACCAGAGGTGGAGACTCAGTCACTGAGGAAACAACAGTGTAAGGAGGGGCCGCCAGTTGATCCAATGGAAGCCACACCCAACACAATTGAGAATGGTCAGAAGTCTCAACCCTCACCAAACAAGTCAATCAAGCAGGAACCAGTGTTACAAGGGTCAATAAGACCTAGCTGGCCAACCACTAGCTATGGATTTAATAACTTTAATGAAGAAAAATCACAAAATGTGATTAAATGTCTCTTTTTATTTATTTATTTAAAAAAAAGAGGGCGTAGGCATATGTAGGATATTGATATTTACGTTGGTTATGTTGTTGACATTGTTGTTAGTTGGGAATTGACTCTGATTGATGTTGCGTTGAATGTATTTGGAATTAAATTGCTATCAGATTCTGAAATAGAGTATCCTTTTCATACATATAGACAAGAAATAAATGTTGCATATAAAAATACTTATCTGATGAAAAGGTGACATTTCTGTGAATATTCAACATCAAAATGATTGTACAGTTGATGGACTAAACACTATGAATGATTATCAAGCATTCAGGATGAATGAACTACTTATTAATTAGGGCTTAAAATGAATGTCGCAGGGATGAACTTCCCAGATGAGAGTACTTTAGAAAAACTACCAACACTAAGGGCCCATGGTCATTAATGAATTCAGACAAGCTCTACTGGGAGCCAACTCGGAAACCAATGATATTCTACATAAATCTTAAAAAATAAAAACACACAAGGATGGAACACTGAGGAAAGAGCTACACTCTTTTGTTAAAATATTTATGTACATAAAGACTCCTACAACTATAAAAACATTAGTTCTCTAGATTGAATTAAGTCTTTTGAAATTAGGATGAAAAGTACAAATCAAAACCAACAGACATAAGATAAAAATTGCTTACGGATGAAAGAACTATTTTACATTAATCCATTCAAAGATAGGCAAGTACTCTACTTACAAATAATAAATGCATTCATACTACATAAGATGTCAGATTCTCTGTGACAATGAGCACCAAACTAAGATTCTGTTCCTCTAACACAAATAATTTTCAGGTAGAAAAAAGCAATTACAGTAAGAACAAAATATTGTAATGGGGATCTTATCTCTCAAATTACATTACTTACATCTCTTGCATCAGGTTAACATTGACATGTAAGTGAGAGTGAAGTTTCTTCGTAGCTGAAGAATGAGGTTGAAGAGCCATTCTTTCACTTCTTCCACTACTATTAAAATAAAACAGCAGCAAAGCTATTGTGCTGAAGAGGAATATCATGCTCACAAAAATAATGATTTTTGACGACCAGTTTCAATATAATTTAGTAAGAAAGATAAAATATAATTGTAAGATAGTTTTAATCTATACTCGGAAAGGAAAAATTTCCAGTTAGAATTCTTTGAACATCTTCATAAGTTACACTAAACTGGCAACATTTTTAATAGAAATTACAAATTACAAGAGCGGATGATGTTACGAAACTTATCAATATTTAGACAAATCTTATGAAAGATAAACAATGAAAACTAATTACAATATCTAATTTTTAACCCAAATAATTTCTAACGCAATTACCTGTAGATTCAGAAACCGTTTCATAAACCAACCATCACATGAACGACGGAGAAAATAGCTTTTGCTACCTGGGATAATTTACCAGTCGGGGTACAGACATTCAGATACAGATTGGGGAAAGGGGAGAAGCATCCGTGATTTAGAAACCCTGCGATGTACCAGCATCTAAAACCTAGCAAATGTAATTTTTCCAATTAAATTCCAGGTGCTAATTAATATTAGCACCTTCAAGTGCTATTACTAGCAACCACATTAATATACAAATAAAAAAGTACAGAAAATGACCAGCGCAGCACGGTCACATTAACTGGAATATGACTGTGCCATTTACAAATACTTAAGAAATTTGCAGTCGATTCATATAGAACTATAAGAGGTGCATTTTATACATAAAAGCAATGCCATAACTGATGTGCAATGAGTGAGCAATGTGCAAAGCTGTGTTCTTCAAGCAATAAAAAATAAAACTAAAAATCGACGTACATCATATTTTCCGATGGTGACCAGGCAGAATGATTTACATTGTAAATCCCATGCATAGGGGAATACTCATAAGGATATTGATAAGCCATGACTAGCAATAATTTCTCCTTTTTAAGGATAAACTTTGATATGCGTTAGATGTAAATCTATCTACGATTGTGGAACACGTAGTTCATCCGACAACAAAAACTGCAAAAAATAAATAAATATACATGTAACAAATACAAAACTATTTATTGAAAGAAAAACTATACAAAGCATACATATTTTAAACAAATACAGCGAGCATTACAAGCGCTAGCTATAATGAAACTCACATTTTATCCTCCTCCAGGAAGTAATCGTCCTCATAATCTAACATTATCCAATGCTAGTGTAAATTAGCCTCAAACCACCCAGGAATAAATTGAAATCGTTAATAACTATTATCGTTAAATTATGTGAATAGTAATTTATGCCTAATATAATTTTTGATAATGGTATCAATTAAGGGTGAAAATGACTGTTGAACGGGTTGAACCGAAAATTATGCTCATACATTGCACGTCACGATTACACGATACCACTATCGTCGCCAACGACCATTGCCACGATTGCCACCATTGCTGACGCTTTGTAACGCGTATACGCCCTTCAACTGGTACTCTCGTCCCTCTAATCTACCCCCCTCTGATAGGTTATCTGACCTGAGGAAAACGGGTAAGGGTGACTTTGCGCAAGATGGTGCGCACCCAGGAAAAATCCCAAGGAAGAATGGATTTGAAAAAAGTCTGACGGGACCAGGAATTGAACCCGGGTCTCCTGACTTCATATCAGAAATCACATATAGTAGTGCCCCCCACAGTTCACAGTTTTTTCCACAGAGGTTCTAAATCATTGATAGATGAATTAAATATGTTATGTTACTTTCCTTTAGAATTGAATGTTTCTGCAAGAAGTACATTTGACAGTGTTGCAGAAAATTTTTAGGTTAAGACTGTCAGCAGCAATACACAGAATTTATGCCCTAAATGTTAAGACAATGGACATTTCGACATTCGATGACATTCATAGGTAGGACAGATGGCGAATTTATCGATAATTCAATCAAATCTATCAATTTAAGAACCATTCCATCAATATAATTTAACTAAATGTCTGTGGCATTGACAACTGACGAATTAGCATGTTTGGACAAAGTTTTACTAAGACAGATTTTTAAAATTACAGACAGATTTGAAGCTATGAACAAACCTGAATCACTGAAACCTGTTAAAAGGGCAAGCTTAAATATTCCAAATGCTGTACTAATGAGTAGGGTTGCCGACAATCAACTTTTCACATCTTATTTTCTTTTATAGTTCAACAACAGCACTCCTCTTGCATAATCTAAATAAGGTGTCAGCAACCTATGACCTGCAGGTCAACAAGTGACCATCAACAAAGATGGAACCACTTGAGTGCATGGAAATGGATAAATGAATAATCAGAAAACATGGATAATCCAAACTATTTCTTCAATTTCTTATGATGTTCATGATTACTTCATAGAGAGATGTCAATAACGAATTGCAACTCCCCAAATAATAGGACATGGCATTTTGAGAAGCAATAACATCCGTAAAGGATGTAAATGAACAAATCATATTTTTTTGCACACATATTGTTATTTACAATTGATTCATTTACTTATTAAGTTTCCTTCTGACCCTTTTTAGCACTGATAATTTCATTGCAGTTGTATTCCCGCTGCTATAAGAAAAGATATTATGCAAGTCCTACTATTTTTTAGAATGCAGAAATAATCATTCCAGTGAATTATACAAAATCATGCATGGATAATCCATCCATGGATGAGCAGAGTTCATTACATGTACCACTGACCCGAAACAGTAATAATTTTAGTAATTCTTAGCAATAGTGTCTTTTGGTTGATTTTGACCTGCAGCTGGAAAACGCTGCAGACGCCTGATCTAAATTATGTTTTATCTTGAGATATTAGGAAATATTTTATTTGAAAAATGATAGTCAGTTAATTTGAATAATTCTATTATTCATGGAAAACCATGTTAAATAAGGCAAAATTATACATTATAAAATTACTTCTAGGTAGAGCTAGTATGAATGTGATCAAATTGTACATTGATGATGTTCATAAACAAAGGATACATTTTCTATGATGGTTTGAGATATACTTTAAATAGTTTCCCATAATCTGCTAATCTTATAATCAACCATTTGGAAGTTTGCAAGTGAGAGCTGAAGATGATCTTTTCCTTAAAAATACAAACTATATTTTTTAAACAGATACATTATTTCTCCACAGACTTTGATCTTCCCACTTGAAGAAAAATCATCTCAACCGAAATGAAGAAGGTGATACCTTTAAAAATTTATACCAGAATAATTAACTTTCAGTATAGAACTTTTCAGGATCACTGATGTTCTCAGATGTTGGGAAATGTTTCTCAGATTTCCCAAGTATAAAACAAAAGTGGTGGCATCTATGAAACTCAACCTTCCACTTTAAAGCCATGTCTCACACTAAAAAATCTTTCAATTCATGGATAACATTTTTACTTTCTTGCAAGATGGATGAAAAAAACAATGCACAAAAATTTAAAACTTTATCTGCAGATGCTCATAATGAGTACAATTACTGCTCTGATGAAAATCAAGAACTGAAATATTTAATATTCCTAATGCGTATGTACAACCAATACAAGGGATTAGATCCAGTAGGTATGGAAAAGATATTCTGCGAAATAAACAAAGATGTATTGTAGAACGAAAGTTCCATCAATAAAAGAGGCTACTTACTAGAGAATGGCTTAAATGATGCACATTTTTTGTTGACTGGATATGTTAAAAAGAATCTGCAGTAAATTTATCAATAATAATTGCTAGCAGACTAAAAAGTAAGTGAATGAAACAAATTAATTTTTTTGTTAAAAATGAAGCTCTTCAAACACAAGTACAAATTAAGTTCATAAAATATCTCTTGAGAAGGTCCAAAAGTCTACTCTTTCCTTTACACAGTAAACTTTTAAGAAAGTTAAACTTAATAAGAAAAACGATTTGAATTATTTACTTTCTCTTTCTTTCTTTCATTTCTCTTGCTACAGAAAATACAGATCAAAATAAAAGGAAAAAGTGTAACACAAGAATGAAGATTCAAATGGCATTCATCCTTCAATACTCATTTCTAAGCAACAACCTCCACTTTCAATTCCAAAAGTAATTTATAATTCCATAATTAAATTTTCAAACAAGACTTTCTCAATCAATTATGAGTCAATGTCAAATAATCACTAAGTATAACATGATGCTGTCAACGATGATCTTTCGAAGACCAAGACTGAGCAATTGATGCATTCAAATTATCACATTATAGTGTGCAACAATATAAAGAAAATGGGAGGAATAAAAAATTGAAGTAAACAGAGGTTTGAAAACTTGGGCACTAATAATTTAGGCACCACCATGCACAGGAACTAAATGTACAGTTACGGTCTTTGGTTTTTGGGTTCTCCGCTGCCTACTGATGCCCACTTTGGCTCAGATCCCGTGCCAAGTCGTTTTCTTATTGTAGAACTGTGAAAATTTAAGAAATTATATGTGGTATTCGTATATGGTCACAAAGCCATCAATCCGAAGACTACAGACACTACAGATAAATTTAGTTCCAAGGTCTAGCCATCATTGTTGCTGGTGCACATGATGATGCCTACCTTATAAGAACCAAAACTTGTAACTTTGGCCATCAGAAACAATCTATATCTATTAAGATACGCTGTCTCTGAACTCCATGATAGCTCACAAATCAACAGCCCATAATATAGTCTAAAATTCTATTTCAAAGCATATTATGTTTTTTAAGATATTCTGGAATTTTTTAACCTATGTCCCATAAGCTGCAAAGAAACTTCAGTCTCTATTTTCATAAAACCAATATTGCCTATGATTAATGTCAAAGGTTACTCTTTCATTTACCTACCACAATAAATCCCCTATCTGTATGTTTGAAATTCTTTCCTAAATATTTATGGCCTGAAACATATTTAAAAGTCAAAGCATAATAAAGATGTATCTCCAGAACACGAGACTTAAAAAGTATTTCTCCTTTCATATAGACAAGAAAAAAATCTGTTGCATATAAAAATACTTATCTGATGAAAAGGTGACATTTCTATGAATACTCAACATCAAACTGATTGTATAGTTGATGGACTGTAGGATATTGATATTTACGTTGGTTATGTTGTTGACATTGTTGTTAGTTGGGAATTGATTCTGATTGATGTTGCGTTGAATGTATTTGGAATTAAACTGCAATCAGATTCTTAAACCGAGCATCCTTTTATTACATTGGCAACGAGGATGGGATCTCGGTAATATTACATCGTCGTAATATTTAATCAGCGCAATTGAATATATTTGATTTGGCGCAGCAAGATAGTGGAAAAGGAATCAAATACAATGGCGAGGCAATAGGCAAACGAATGTGCAAGTTTTCTTTTTATGATTTTGACAAGGAAAAATCGACATTGGACTCATATATTTTCCAGTTTAAGCAAATGTGCAGAGTAAAAGGTTTGGGCAATGCGGACATTGAGATGGCGAATGCTCGACGGGAGCTGTTACTTGCATACGTCGGTGCAGAACCTTTGGAGGCAGTACATAATTTTTTCTACCCGAACGAGGTAAATGCAAAGACATATGAGCAAGTTAAAGAGTCCTTCCAGTTGTTATACAAACCAGTATTGACGATCTTCTTGGCCAGAATGGAATTCAACGCTGCAATTTGTCAAGATGGTGAAAGTTTCACTCAATGAGCCAATCGGTTGAAGAACCTGATTTGTTCATGCGACTATGGCAATGCATTAGATGAACAACTACACAATTGATTTGCTGCTGGGATTCGACATGCCAATGTACAAATGGAGCTGCAGCAGAAGTGGCCAGATGGAAGGAAGCATGACGCCGACAATACCAAAGTCAGATTCCAAGAGGAATTTGATTTGGCACTAACAATGGAACGTGCCGAGAATGAGGTACAGGGTAGTGTGAGTGTTGCTCAAGCTGTCCAAAAAGTTCAGGGAATAAGATCAAAAGGATCAAAGGTTCAGAAGAGTGACCAAGACTCCCGGTCGTACCAATGGTGGTCGCAAATAAGGAGGACAAACCACTGTTCGGGCTCCCATGGATCCAGGTATTTAAGATGCAGTTACCAAAGGGCATGTGTACAGTTGTGCAAGGAAATCTGCTGCAAAGACACTCCAAATACACTCTGAGGCCAGTAATGGAAGTCAAAGACAAGGTGCCAGCAGATGTTAGGAAACTCCTCAATGAATACAGAAAGCTGTTTGAGGATCAACTAGGCAAGATAAAAGGACACAAGGCAGTCCTACATTTGATATCAGATGCCAAACCACGGGCAGTTGCGGCAAGAAGAGTGTCATTTGCTCTAAAAAAGCCAGTTGAGGTAGAGTTGCGGCGATTGGAAGCTGCAGGAGTTATTGAGAGGGTCGACCCTGCAACTACAGCGATTGAATGGGCAACAATGACTGTCAATGTGGACAAGGGAAATGGAATGGTTTGGATCTGTGGAGATTTCCGAGTCACTCTTAATCCTAACCTTATCCCCAATCAGCATCCCATGCCAACATTTGAAAAGTTGACAGCAAAAATGGCTAGAGGACAAGAATTCCCGGTCATTGACCTGAAAGATGCCTATTTGCAGATGGAAGTGACAGAGCAATGCCGGAGGTACCTTATTATTGCCACACATGTGGGACATTTCCAATTCAAGAGTTTGCCATTTGTAGTATCAGCCAGCCCGCTCATTTTCCAACAATATATGGATGAGCTCTTGCAAGGAATTGACAACACTGGCACACTGTTGGATGACATAATTATCACCGGTCTGAAATGACAGGAACACCTGCAAGACCTCAGGGAAGTTTTCAAACGGCTCAAGCAAGCAGGGTTGCGCCTGAAACTAGCCAAGTGTCAGTCAGGAAACAGAGAAAGAGAACAGGGAAGCTGTCTTATGAAGTCCTGATTAGTGGCCAGATGAAGCAGAAACATGCTGATCAACTGTGTAGTAGGTCAGGAGCGACAGATGACAAACCAACACAGACTGTGGTGAATCAGCAACAGGAAGTTGAGGTGCAAGAGTCATAGCTTTCAGAGCAACAGCTAAAAGAACAAGATTTAAGACCACAACCAGAGGTGGAGACTCAGTCACTGAGGAAACAACAGTGTAAGGAGGGGCCGCCAGTTGATCCAATGGAAGCCACACCCAACACAATTGAGAATGGTCAGAAGTCTCAACCCTCACCAAACAAGTCAATCAAGCAGGAACCAGTGTTACAAGGGTCAATAAGACCTAGCTGGCCAACCACTAGCTATGGATTTAATAACTTTAATGAAGAAAAATCACAAAATGTGATTAAATGTCTCTTTTTATTTATTTATTTAAAAAAAAGAGGGCGTAGGCATATGTAGGATATTGATATTTACGTTGGTTATGTTGTTGACATTGTTGTTAGTTGGGAATTGACTCTGATTGATGTTGCGTTGAATGTATTTGGAATTAAATTGCTATCAGATTCTGAAATAGAGTATCCTTTTCATACATATAGACAAGAAATAAATGTTGCATATAAAAATACTTATCTGATGAAAAGGTGACATTTCTGTGAATATTCAACATCAAAATGATTGTACAGTTGATGGACTAAACACTATGAATGATTATCAAGCATTCAGGATGAATGAACTACTTATTAATTAGGGCTTAAAATGAATGTCGCAGGGATGAACTTCCCAGATGAGAGTACTTTAGAAAAACTACCAACACTAAGGGCCCATGGTCATTAATGAATTCAGACAAGCTCTACTGGGAGCCAACTCGGAAACCAATGATATTCTACATAAATCTTAAAAAATAAAAACACACAAGGATGGAACACTGAGGAAAGAGCTACACTCTTTTGTTAAAATATTTATGTACATAAAGACTCCTACAACTATAAAAACATTAGTTCTCTAGATTGAATTAAGTCTTTTGAAATTAGGATGAAAAGTACAAATCAAAACCAACAGACATAAGATAAAAATTGCTTACGGATGAAAGAACTATTTTACATTAATCCATTCAAAGATAGGCAAGTACTCTACTTACAAATAATAAATGCATTCATACTACATAAGATGTCAGATTCTCTGTGACAATGAGCACCAAACTAAGATTCTGTTCCTCTAACACAAATAATTTTCAGGTAGAAAAAAGCAATTACAGTAAGAACAAAATATTGTAATGGGGATCTTATCTCTCAAATTACATTACTTACATCTCTTGCATCAGGTTAACATTGACATGTAAGTGAGAGTGAAGTTTCTTCGTAGCTGAAGAATGAGGTTGAAGAGCCATTCTTTCACTTCTTCCACTACTATTAAAATAAAACAGCAGCAAAGCTATTGTGCTGAAGAGGAATATCATGCTCACAAAAATAATGATTTTTGACGACCAGTTTCAATATAATTTAGTAAGAAAGATAAAATATAATTGTAAGATAGTTTTAATCTATACTCGGAAAGGAAAAATTTCCAGTTAGAATTCTTTGAACATCTTCATAAGTTACACTAAACTGGCAACATTTTTAATAGAAATTACAAATTACAAGAGCGGATGATGTTACGAAACTTATCAATATTTAGACAAATCTTATGAAAGATAAACAATGAAAACTAATTACAATATCTAATTTTTAACCCAAATAATTTCTAACGCAATTACCTGTAGATTCAGAAACCGTTTCATAAACCAACCATCACATGAACGACGGAGAAAATAGCTTTTGCTACCTGGGATAATTTACCAGTCGGGGTACAGACATTCAGATACAGATTGGGGAAAGGGGAGAAGCATCCGTGATTTAGAAACCCTGCGATGTACCAGCATCTAAAACCTAGCAAATGTAATTTTTCCAATTAAATTCCAGGTGCTAATTAATATTAGCACCTTCAAGTGCTATTACTAGCAACCACATTAATATACAAATAAAAAAGTACAGAAAATGACCAGCGCAGCACGGTCACATTAACTGGAATATGACTGTGCCATTTACAAATACTTAAGAAATTTGCAGTCGATTCATATAGAACTATAAGAGGTGCATTTTATACATAAAAGCAATGCCATAACTGATGTGCAATGAGTGAGCAATGTGCAAAGCTGTGTTCTTCAAGCAATAAAAAATAAAACTAAAAATCGACGTACATCATATTTTCCGATGGTGACCAGGCAGAATGATTTACATTGTAAATCCCATGCATAGGGGAATACTCATAAGGATATTGATAAGCCATGACTAGCAATAATTTCTCCTTTTTAAGGATAAACTTTGATATGCGTTAGATGTAAATCTATCTACGATTGTGGAACACGTAGTTCATCCGACAACAAAAACTGCAAAAAATAAATAAATATACATGTAACAAATACAAAACTATTTATTGAAAGAAAAACTATACAAAGCATACATATTTTAAACAAATACAGCGAGCATTACAAGCGCTAGCTATAATGAAACTCACATTTTATCCTCCTCCAGGAAGTAATCGTCCTCATAATCTAACATTATCCAATGCTAGTGTAAATTAGCCTCAAACCACCCAGGAATAAATTGAAATCGTTAATAACTATTATCGTTAAATTATGTGAATAGTAATTTATGCCTAATATAATTTTTGATAATGGTATCAATTAAGGGTGAAAATGACTGTTGAACGGGTTGAACCGAAAATTATGCTCATACATTGCACGTCACGATTACACGATACCACTATCGTCGCCAACGACCATTGCCACGATTGCCACCATTGCTGACGCTTTGTAACGCGTATACGCCCTTCAACTGGTACTCTCGTCCCTCTCGTCTCTCTAATTTCTTCCCTCCCATGTTCAAATGACAGAAATGCTGCTTTAGTAATATGTGCTTTGATCCTATCCAAGCTATCCACCAATGTATGCTATTACTGGTAGATCCGGGAAGTGCTTGACACAGTCAACTTAAACCAAGTCTCACCATATATTTTGACGATTTACTTCCCAATTTAATAGTTTTAGTTACTTGTAGCTGAAGGAAATTTGAAAATTTGAAGGAAACTGGAAAATAAAAGGTTGCTAAGAGCAAATATATATTGACTCTTTCCACGGACGAATGTGATCAAATTCGTTTTAAAACTGAACCATTCTCAGAGTACAGTTGAAATTATTTGCAAATATGAATTTGGATTGACACTGCGTTTTCTGGGGTTTCACCTCGATGAACTGTTTAGGCGAAGACAGTCTCGCTGGCATTTCAATTAGCGTCTTCAGGTAAATTGATGGGAGTCTGCTCCTTGTCGTATTTCTTTTAATTGGCCGGTCCCTTTATGCCGCTTCCCGGTTCATTCTCGGCTCGCTCAATAAGGTTCGGCAATAGCAAACAAATTTAAATGCTTTTCTTCCATTGTGGAAAGCCTAGCGAGGTGGAAAGACTCTCAAGTCACCATGCCTTTCTTCGGTGGCCCTTTCGTGTCCTATCATACTAACTTCATCTTAACTTCAGGTCTTCCCGACGTAAAATAAAATTTCCCACATGAAGACTGTACTTTACACCACTTAGAGAGATTAAGCGGGATTTTGTTCTTTCGTCTCGGAAGTTTGTCTGATACCTTCGTCACCCAGTTAACCTTGTGAAAACTTGGTGTTTTCTTAAAACCCATAAGATTCTCTCGGACACATCGTTCCCTCCATGTTGGGATAACCGCAAGTGCTGTCGTTTTTTTATCCCCGTGTTCGGTCTTCTCTCCATCGCGTCTTTTCTCTTCGGAGTTTTTTCCGGAGACCTTCATTTTAAAACTCCTTGGCACCAATTCTCTTCAGTAACCGTTCCCTTGAAGAGCTGCAAGATGTTTCTTTTCTCATTCTAATGAGTAGGTGTGGGGTATTACTCTTGTAATATATTCAGGGGTACATCATGTAATGGCTGATGGAGAGAAGCGGCAGTTAGATAGCGGTCAGTGTGAGTCTCTTTCCTATAGACAGCATGTTCAATTTTTTCATTCACCTTCTTCTTTATTAATTGTAAGACGTTAAGGAAGGATTTTGATTCTTCTTTCCAATTTCCATGGTAAATTTGATGGAATGGTGTTCACAGTTCAGGTGCTGCAGATATTCCTCTAATTCTTTTTGGCTATGCAACCAAATCACGAAATTGTCAACTACATATTTCAGCCTTCTTTTTGAACGTTTTTAGTTCCCCCTACTCTAATTATTCCATAAGCAGGTTAGTTACAATGGAAAATAGAGGTGATCTCATAGCTGCTCCTTCCGTCTGCTCAAAATAATTCCTTTTCCACAGGATGAAGGAACTTCTTAGGCAGTACTCCATGAGATTAGGGAATTCATTTGGGATTCCAGCTGAAGTGAGTTTCCAAATTATATCCACTTCTCAAAAACCTGTAACTCCTATGTTGTATGTATCTCCTCCCCAGAGTAAGATATATTACTTCTCACGCCAGAGTATAGACCAATTCATCTTCACATCGTAAAAGCTTACTATGTAAAATGAATGTGCTTTGTAACTAACTAGTAATTTAACATTCAGCAACCCTCACCTTGGGTATGGGCACAATATAAAGATGCCGAATATAATTCAATATCTATTTCTCCAGAAAATAGATGCAGTTGTTCACAAATTGTCAGGAGCCGCCATGATATAAGGAAAAAACTATTAACAGATAGTAATTTTATTCCTATCAGAAATCACCCTACACCTTGCCTCTAAATGGTTTTGCAGAAGTTTCCAAGGCAGCAAGTAACACACTAATCAGAGAATAATTTAAAAACAAATGATAGAATGAAGAATGAGCAATATGAAAATCACCATTCACTCAATAAAAACTAATTTAATTAAGAATGGAAAGGCTGAAATGAGTTTATCTCAAAGGATTGAAATGAGTTTAGGTCAAAGGCAGTTTGAAGATATTTTTCCTTAACATTAAAAAATTAAACATCCACATGTAACTGTAACATGTAGATGTATTTATTCAACATGAATGTATACATTTGTCATTGAAGTATGTGGTTACAAAGACAAATAATTAAGAGCTAACATATTTATTTTCCATCAAATTTTAGGTCAATGTAGTCAAGTCATAAGTGACCTCAGTAAATCCTATAACATCATATACTTTAAATATAAGAAAAGTCAGTTTCATATCTCATTTAATCAAGGACTATCTACCCCCACACACTCATATAAGAAATGCAGAATGGTCATTCCTTGTTTCTCATTTACATATTAAAAATTGTAATAAGTTTTTTTAGAATCCGAAATACTCAGTTCAAGGTTCAAATTACTCAATTCAATAAACAAATACTTGGAGACTAGATTTTATTTAAATGCATAGTATATTTCTGCATGTATAGAATTATGAATTTTACAAATATACAAACATACATAAACATTCAGTCTTGTAAACATTTATAAACATCATACTTTGGAAACAATTTAAAAAACTTTATTTCTTAATAGAAAAGCAATAAGGAAAAACTCCTTTAGCTATGTCCTGGAAGGACTTGTACTTTGCATTATTATGAATCAGCAACAAAAGCAAAGGCTAATGCAGAATGCACAAGAGCCAATGGCAGTTATGGATTTAACTATTTTATGAAACTAACTTGAGTTTGATTGAGCACAAATTTGATTCATGAGGTATGAAAGCACCACAGGCTTATACTCGTTTGATGCTGGGCTTTAAAAATTTAAACACAAATATATAAAATTGATGCAAGTAGATTTTCAGCTATGGATAAATGCATGCATCATTGAGTTAAGCACAGGATCACATTAAGATACAAGTAGCCAAAGCTATTTTCCACTCATCCAAGAATTTTATTTTCTTAAAAGATTTTTCTTTCCTAGAATCTTCATTAGATTCTTAGACATGAAATATGGCTTCTCGGCTGACCCATCATTCCTCTCACTGTCTTCCACTGAAATGGAAAGAAATTTCACTCTAATCATAACATGAAGAGCATCAACACAATTTCATTCATTAAGCTAACTTGAAGATGTTAACATTGTGTCCATGCTTATAAATTTCTATTTTAATTTTCTACAACATTGAGTCCANATGTAAACTCATTTACACAAAATACATATCACATTTTATAAACACGGGATTTTTATATCTATTACACATCATGTGCATATAAGGAGAATAAACTTTCACCTCACATCGAAATTTAAACAAGATTAACCCTTTTAGTGCGGCGGGCTGATATATCAGCTCTAGAAAAAAATTTGTTCAATTTTATGACATTTAAATAAAAACATTTGTATTTCAGAAAAGGTAAGCAAAGTTTTATCATTATTAACCAGTTTAACCTCATCAATTTAAAAAAAACCGCATATAGATATGTAAACAAATAGCTTTATATTGTTTTTTTTCCCTAATTGCTACATTTTATTAAAATACCCTACGCATTTTTCACCAGTACCCCAGGAAGAAGGATAGCACTAAGAGGGCTAGTATAAGATAGATTAGGTAAGCCATTATACACCCCCTGGCATACACCATTGGCTGTTTGCAGTGACTTACAAATCTAAATCCATGCATTGGATTTGAAGGTGACACCATATTTGGAAGAACCAAATAGGGTATATTAAGTAAGGCATTAATACATTCCCTGCCATACACCTGTATCTGCTTGAAAACACTCACTTTATTCTAAGTCTAAGTTTTGGGTTTCAAGATAATACCATTTTGAAAAATACCATATAAGGTAGATTAGGTATTAGGTTAGGAATAAACACACATCCTGCCATACACCACAGTGCGTGGTGACATACAAATTGCCGAGATTTATAACTTTACCACAGATACACTGTGATACTTCTGGGACTCAACTTCTGGTCTTTCGTAATGAAACCTTGATAAAATTGAGAGAGGGCCATTAGAACACCTAAGAAAGCATCCATGCAGTTTTAAAAGCCTATCTTTCAAACTTGTTCTATTTAACGTGATGAATTTAGCTAAAGTGGAATTTTAATATCCGTGGTGACCTAAAACATATATAAATAGCTAAGAAGTTGAAAGACTTGGTTCTTTCCCGGCGAATAAGATGAATAAATTCCTCTTGGGTTCCCAGCCGGGTTAAGTTGGTGTACGGTTCCACCGACGTTTCGGCTACAGACTCAGTAACCATCTTCAGGGTGTCGAAGTTCAGTTTCGGTCGTCCTTATATACCTCAGCCGTGGGTGACTTGCGTCACGGCGCGTTTTGATTGGTCCGCTCCCAACGCTGTTGGGATATTTTCTTAATTGTTCCGTTCCAGCATTTGCTCAGGTTGAAGCCTTCGTCGCGATTCATGTTTTTCTTATGGAGGCGAATTTCAATTGCCTCTTTTGCAATGCGGACCCAATAGCCCATTCCTCTGCATAAAACCTTTGTTTTTTCAAACTCAATATTGTGCCCTTTGTTAAGTGCATGTTCCGCAATTGCCGATTTAGAAGGCTGCTGCAGACGAATGCAGCGTGAATGCTCCTTCAGTCGAGTCTCAATTGTTCGGGCAGTCTCTCCAATGTAAGTTAGGCCGCCTTCTTTTGATAATAGTTCTTCCTGGACTGAAACCATTTACTAGCATTACAGTCTTTATGTTGGATAGTTTTTGCTCCCAAGCCAGGAACAATATAGGGGTTTTTGCATTATGACTATATACAGAAATGTTTAATATTTACAGTATTTACAATTCACTTATATTCTAATTACACACTAGGTTCTAATATTATATCTTAAATCTAGCTTGGGTGGTGCCACCTATGTTTTTTTATATACATATCTATTTATTATATATATATATATTTTGTTTTATTTTTTTTATTATATATATATTATTTTTTCTTTC
>KZ308886.1:308258-356717 GCA_000376725.2 Ladona fulva
GAAGTTTAGTTTCGGTCGTCCTTAAATACCTCAGCCGTGGGTGCCTTGCGTCATGGCGCGTTTTGATTGGTCCGCTCCCAACGCTGTTGGGATATTTTCCTAATTGTTCCGTTCCAGCATTTGCTCAGGTTGAAGCCTTCATCGCGATTCATGTTTCTCTTATGGAGGCGAATTTCAATTGCCTCTTTTGCAATGCCCTTGCAATTGCAATATTGTGCCCTTCGTTAAGTGCATGTTCTGCAATTGCCGATTTAGAGGGCTGCTGCAGACGAATGCAGCGTGAATGCTCCTTCAGTCGAGTCTCAATTGTTCGGGCAGTCTCTCCAATGTAAGTTAGGCCGCACTCGCATTCTACACTATATACGCATGAGGTCCGTAGTCCCAGGTTATCTTTGGGTTTGGATATTGTGGCCCCAATCTTTTGTACTGGTTTGTGAATAGTTCTAATGTTGTGCCGGCCTAGAATTCTACTGATCTTACCCGATAATCCAGATACGTATGGAAGTACGGCCGTTGCGATCGTTTTTTCTTTTTCTGGTCGTGGTGGCGGTTGAAGGGCCCTTTTAAAGGCTAAATTTATGTCGTCTTTACGGTATCCATTTTTGGTTAAGGTCCTTTTTAGGTGTTCTTTTTCTTTCGAGAGATTCTCGGTATCGGAAATACTATAGGCACGGTGGCATAGAGTTCTAAGGACGCCTAACTTTTGGGCCGGGTGGTGGTGGCTATTTGCTCTAAGGTAACGGTCTGTGTGCGTGGGTTTCCTATATACATTGTGTATCCGTCCGGTCTCCGTTCCATGAGTACGTCCAGGAAGGGGATGCGGCCGTCTTTTTCTAGCTCCATGGTAAAACTGATGTTGGTGTGTTGGGCGTTCAAATGCTCTAGGAAATCCTTCAACCGTTCTCTTCCATGCGGCCAAATGACGAATGTGTCGTCAACGTATCTGACGAAACATTTCGGTTTCAATGTTGCCGTATTAAGAGCTTTTTCTTCGAATTCTTCCATAAAGAGGTTTGCAATGGCCGGGGATAGCGGGGAACCCATTGGAATTCCTTCTCGTTGTTCGTAAGTATTTCCTTTGTATATGAAGTAAGTTGACTTCAAGGTATGCTCGAAGAGCCTCGTTATGCCTGCGTTGAACCGTTCCCATAGAAGTCTTAATGTATCATTGATCGGGACCTTAGTAAATAAGGAAACCACATCGAAACTCACCAGAAGATCCTGAGGATCTAGTTTGAATGTGGAGAGCATCCCTACAAATTCCATGGAATTCCTCACATGGTGGCTGCACTTTCCGATGTGAGGAGTGAGGAGTTGGCTGAGAAACTTCGCAAGGTGGTATGTTGGTGCGTTTATGGCGCTGACAATCGGCCTGAGAGGGATCCCGGGTTTATGGATTTATGGTTTATAGATTCCCAACAGCATTGGGAGCGGACCAATCAAAACGCGCCGTGACGCAACTCACCCACGGCTGAGGTATATAAGGACGACCGAAACTGAACTTCGACACCCTGAAGATGAGTACTGAGTCTGTAGCCGAAACGTCGGTGGAATACACCAACTTAACCTGGCTGGGAACCCGAGAGGAATTTATTTAGCTAAGAAGTTGTCAAAATCCACATTGGTCCCAAGTAAACATCCAGGTTTCCAGCGATAGATTGAGCATCTCGGATGACTTCTTCCAAGTTTCTGTATGATTTATAATTGAGGAGCATTTGGATTGTCCTAGAGTCGAAAGAAAGGTCACCATTGATTTTTTGCAATGCCTAAACGTATTAAAAATCTCTTTTCTCGTCATACAGTGTTGAGGTCATCTATCTCTAAGTGGACTGTTCAAAGAGGCCCAATGGTATACCTCAAAGTAATCCCAATGGAGAAGAGCTTGGCTTAGAACCAATGGCCATATTACTTGATATCATTGTAATTTACGTTTTTTTTCCCTCCAGTCTTAACTATTTCTATAGTGTCAAGCGAAATTCGTTTCATGAAGTACATTAAATTAGAAGTATGCAATGCCTAAGTGTTGTCTGCTGCTAATGAAGAGAAAAATGACAATCTCTCAGGTCAAAAGATAATTAAATTTCATCCATCACCTATGGGCAAGAGAAAGATGCCGTTATCTCTTGGAGTATTTGGGGACCAGATGTGTGCTCCTTAGATAAGGCCTTAAGACATTGAAATCCCTGGAATCCTTTTCAACTATTTCAATATATATATATATATATATTGAAATAGTTGAAAAGGCCTACATCCGACGTCGGATTGAGAATGGCTGATGATGATGATGATATACACACACACCATACAAACTCTGAGGCTAAATGAAAAGCCCAGTGATGACCCTGTGATCCCAACTTTGTCACTAAGGAATAATTGAGACATCGATCCTAGATATCATGGATTCAATTCTAGGAGGGTCCAAAATAGATACTTTTCCTGTTTAAATACAAAGAGCAGATTTTCAAAAATTCTTTGTGGACATTTTCCTTTAATATCGAAGATTGAAATTCACAATATCGTTAGAAAATATGGATTTCTATTGCATGTTGGTCCTAGTGGCCATAGGTTCGATGCTATGACACATCAAATTTCACCCATAAGGGATACATAGGGTATATTTAAAAAATATTTTTTGGGACACTTACCGAAAAGCCAAACAGCTAAAATTCAGCATACAAATAGTATTCACGGCTGTATTTCATACCCAAGCTTAACGACTCCTAAATTGATTCTTGGTTTGATGCCAGGGTGGATTAAATATTCCTTCATAAGAAATGTACAGGTAATTCAACTTTGAGGTACTTTCCAATAGGTTTTTGCCATCAAACTTTTTAAATTTGAACAACTTTCCAATATAATTTTGCCTTGATACCTGAATGTTAGTTATTAGAGGAGCATTTACACTGTAATATGAAAAACCATCTACTGCAAGAACAGTGATATATTGCAGGGGGTGTATTAATACCTAAACTACCCTATGTGGTACTTCCCAATATGGTGTCTTGATACCCAATTGCTCCAAATGGGAATAAGTAAACGATATATTCATTTACTGAGGTTATTGAGGTTTGAATACATAACTTATCAAACATTAATCTAAGAATTAAAAGAGAACTCAGATTTATAGGTAAATAAAGAAAATAATTTGAAAATACTTACAAAAACAGAGGAATAAGGTATCAATAGCCATTGCATACACTCCAAAAAATACTGTAGCTATGAAATAAGTGCCAATTGCAATTACTATGATAGGGAGGAAATAGTAATTGAGTTGAGGTACCCATCCCTCAAAGAATGTGGTCTCATTTCCAAATACATAATAAGCACTAACAGTCATTCCAGTGACTATGAGAATCTTTCCAAGGAAAAGAAGAAAATCTGTAACCTGCAATGAATAGAAACAATATTAAGGAAAATTGAGGTACTTCTAAAAATTCTCAATCCTGAAATCCATAAACAACAATGAAAAGTATAACACAATACAAATGTCACTTGATTTTCATTCAAAAACACTGCTGTGAAGTCTATACTCTGGCATTAATCACTTATGACTTTCATGACATATAATTGAGGTGAAACTTTCAAAATAATGAGGCATAAATAATTTTACTAATTAAATATGCTCTTCACAGACTTTTGTGAGGCAGAAATTAATACAGTAATAAATATGCACATGCACTTAAACTTGATATGAACTATGCACTTTCAGATTTAAATTTTTTCTACTGAATCTTAAGGAAAAAGAATAAGAAAAAAATACCCCACTTCTCATCTCTCCGAGACACCTCTGCAAAGTTTTTAATAGCTTGTAGCCAAGATAATGAGGATTCTGCTAGCCTTTGCATTTATAACTTCACAAACAATACCAAATGAAGGATATCATTTGCTTTCAATCGTTTCACTTTTCTTACCTTGTCAAGTACAATGACTCTGATGACATTTCTCAACAACAAGTTAAAAGCATCTTTTGCTGATTTGCAGAAATTGGTTCCATGGATAGCACACATTACGTAAGCATTTCGGTTCAAGAAACGTAAGAATTTCTCAAGGCACCAGAAGCAGCATCGGAGACAACACAAAAGACACTGAACCACCTGCCAATGGAATGACTCAAATTAAAATGACTGTGATTAATGAAGAAACAGACATTCAGTAAATAATCTTCAATTCAGTACAATGATCTTGACATGACATAACATAAGATTCAAAGACATGATTGAAGAACTTAAATCAGAACTGAATCATAATGTATATCCACAGGATATGAAAATGCTGCACCACCTACAACTGATAAATTAATCAATACAAATATTTTAAAAACCAAGTTTATATGAAGAAAGGGTGTATAGTGCTTTTTTTGTAAACTTGGTTTGCTAACACAAGCAAAAATGTTCAATAAATTTCAACTTGATATTTGACCAAGGTCTTACAATATGATCAATACATGGAGTATGTATGCGATGTTTTGTCTGCCAAGTGTCTCATGATCACTGCTTTCCTAATATTCATCATTATGTATATGAATATTTTTAGAATTTTGAAATGAATCATGATCATCTGAGTTTCCATTATTTCTTATAGGGAAATTGTTTTGATGCACGAGTGCTTCAGATTACAAGCATTTTTTCCAGAATGAATTACGCTTGCAATCCATGTTTTGAAGGTACTTTGAAGGAGACAGTTTGATTAATGGCTATAACAAACCTTATTGTCTCTTTTTTTGAGCTTATGGTGTATGTACTCCAACATGATTCTGATGAATCTACAAATGGCAATCAATAAAGAGCCAAATGCCAATGTTCCAATGTGATACCTGTAAAAGATTTCACAAGTCAATGTTTATACAAAAATAAAGAAATTAAATGAAAAATTAACCTGTAAATTTAAAAGTGCCTTATTTTGTTCCTTAACATTGAGATAATGAATACAACTAATTCAATAAAATAATTGTCCTATGGATAAAATGTTCCAATATTAGATTTATTACTGTGAGTCGTAAAAATATGGAGAAATATGTTGATGAAAAAAGAATTTTGGGATGAATTATTTCCAGACAAACCTCAATGTCCTCCATATGCTCCCTGTTACAGCAAAAAATGGAAGTCCTACAGCTTTATTCCATGTCCAGTACCAAGTACCAAATACACCAGCTAATACCATTTCTCCTGCAGCAGATATAAAGAACAGAAGCCACAGAGTTCCAAATAGGTTGAAGGCTTGCAGCCAAGGAACATATTTATCAGTTCTGTAAGGTAAAAAGGAAATTATAATTATTCATAGAATGAAATGATCAATGCTTAAAAATGTATTGCTGTTCTGTAAGCTGGGAATAATGCCTCATCCTGGTTCAATAATGTAATAAGAGTAGTATCATTAAAAGTGTATCAACAACTGAGGTCATTTTGCATACATGAACCTCCACCAGGAATCAAACCTGGGACCACTTACACCAACGGTAAACACGTTACCCTCTCAGATATTTAAGAGTACTTCATGAATGCACTTATGTACCCTTTTACTTCTAGTGGGCTGATGTATTGGACCTTGAAATGTTTGCAAAAACTGCCAGGAGCCGATATATTGGCCCTTTATTACACTTTCCAACACTATTGTCAACAAGAATTAGTTGGCTTTCAGAATAGCTTATTTCTGTTCATAATTTGCATTTACCAAGGAAAATCTCATTATAATCTTCATATCCAAAAAGATACATTCATATTATCTATTAGAGAGGAATTGATTTGTACTCTAGTAGATCTCCACCCTCAAAAGCTCGAACAGTTTTTGCACACCCCACCTGGTGGGGTGGGGTGGGGGTAGTAAGAGAGCTAAGGAGGTGATGACTAAAAAATGGAAACAAAATGAAAAGTACTCACCCCACAGCAAAGAACTGACATGAACAAGAGGATGAATAACAGTCCACCTCAAAATCTGAAGGAATGCAAACATCTCCAGGCTATGGAAAAAAATATTGGCAAAATTGAGCAAAATACCTAAATATAGATGAAAAAATCATGTTTGAAGTTCAGTTAATACATAGATGTAATTAGAGGTAGTTAAATGTAAAAATATGCATGGGAAAAGAATAAATTTAATTTTCATCTTCAACTTTAGATTATGTTATGCAAACTGAATTTGAATTGGATCACAATGGATATTTTCTAGTTTTCAAGTATCTTTGAAAATTACAGCAGTTATATTCCAGTCATAATACTATATACTATCAATAATTTGTGCTTAAATGTATAGCTGAACTATCCAAGGAAGTAATTATTAAGTTTTTGAAAATGTGAAAATATATTCCGATGCAGGAAAACTTAGGCAAACCTTTGGAAAACCTAGCCCCCACCAAAAATTGGACCTGGGACCAAAGTCAAACACATTACTCATGGCTATATGGAGGCCCAAAACTGCAATGAAATGTTCTAAAGGCACACATGGGTTTCATTACAAATTACTGAGTGTCATCTCACAAAGGAGCTTCAGATAAAATAGCAAATGTTGCACAAAGGATCAGAGCAGCATATTGCCAGACGGAGTAAGTTTGATATACAATAATTGTTTTTTAACATCCGTGGTGTATTAAATGCTGGTGTATTATGCTTTGAAAGAAAACAAAAAAGCGATACAGGGAAATAGTTAGATAGTTATTTCTGGTTGTTTTTCCCACGAAGTATTAGAGAAGCTAATAGCTTTCCAGGTTAGTTAGGGATACAGGTGTTTTATACTCCCTGCCACGTGCCATTGGCGGTTTGCAGGGCTTAATGTAAATGTTAAATGTAAAATAACTATAGAATCCCAATGCCACAAAATCAAACACAGAAAATAGTGGGGAACATGGAATCTGCTTGATATTTACACAAAAAAGATGAAATCATAACAGAAAACCTCATTTAGGAACTTAGAGTACATAATGGAGACATTTACTATGAATAAGACACAAAAACTTCATCCAAAACATTTAAAAATTATAACATAATGTAATTGCAACAAAAAATACACTGATTAACCCACCTTAAGAATGCCTATTACTGGAGGTACAACAATTTTCAGTCTTTCCCTATTTGTTTCTGAGAAAGATGGGAAACAATTCTTAGGATTCCAGTCTAAATTAATAAAGAGGTGCTTCTGATATCAAACAATTATAACTATGAACATTCCAAAGTTGAAAAATTACCATATAAAATTTGAGAAGATTAAAGGACTTGTAGGATGAAAAATGCTTGTATGTTCTAACTGCACTAACATTCAAAAAGTGCATTAACAGTTATTATGCAATCTGCACCCAAATAATCATCGATATATCTTTTGGATAAATCTCATTTGCAATAACTTGGATTGCAATGATTAGCCTCTAGCACAGTAATACAAGTATCTCTTAGTAAGTATGGAAGACAATGCTTACCCTAAGAGGAAGCAATTACTCCTCAGAACAGGAACCAAGAGTTTCTTTAATTGTTTCTTTCCTTTCAAAACATCATCTGGTTCTGACAACTTTTAAAGAGCAAGAAACCAAAGCAAATTAAACATGGATCCTCCAAGAAATGGTAAAGTAGTAGAAAAAATTAAAGCTGAACTCATAGCTAACATTGGAATGCAGGAATCTTGATCTTCTATTCCATCAGTAGTTTTGTCATTTAATTGTTTTATTCATGCCTTCAATTATACAGATTTGTTGTTTAATTTTATGAAAGGCAGCCTTTTGAATACACAAACATGTGTTGATTCACTTTCTATTATTTTATATGAAAAGGGGTTCAATCTTACAACATACCACAATACGAATGGCATCCTGAAACAAATGATGTTTACTGTCTACATTTCTATGGTATAATTAAATGGAATACTTTCCTTTGATAATTCTATGAATGGTTAAATGAAAGATTGTTACATATTCTTCCCAGAGTTGATGAAAGTGTCCAGTAAAGTAATAGGAATCATGAGGTGGGCTAATGGTGCTTTCTTTGAAACGGAATTATAAAACAAAGTTAACTGTTCAATATTCATCATTAAACAATGATTCTACTAGTAAGTAATGGAAATGTGAGGATACCTTTAAGTTGCAACCACAAGCATCATTGGTTGGATTAGTGACTCTATACTCAGCTTTCCCCGAAGAAGCAAGGTACAAGGCCACAGACAATCCCCAAGCAAGAGCCATCAACTGCACTATCCAAGGGAAAACTGGGAACAACAAACTACTTGTGACACTACCAACTGCCCTGCAATATAATAATATCTTTTATTAAAAAAAAATATGAAACCAAAGAATAAGACAAAGTATTAATGTTACAAATGTATAAGTTTAGACTGACTGAAGCCTTTGCAATAAATTACAAAAAACAGATATAGGAGGTTTACAGCTCATAGTTCTAATTGATTATGGACATTAAATCAAACTTAAATGCTATTTCCAAGGAGAAAAAAACATGAAAAAATTTTAACGGGACCAGGACTCAAACCCAGATCTTTCACTTTCCAGGTGACTACTCCAGCCAATTGCCCACTAAGTCTCCTGAATGGCATGTCTAATTGTTCTGGCACTATAGCTCAATTCCTCCCTGGAAATATTCCTAGGCACATACCGTAATGTGAAATGTTACCTTTCACCCTTTTCCAAGCGTTAAATGCTATTCTTAGTTGATTTCTTTCAGTGGTGATTATCATTATTATTATTTCTATAATGGAAACAGGATAATCCCAATCACATCCATTTTAATATTTATTACAAACACAAATAACCATTCCCTAACCAGAAAAATCAATTAGCCGGGACTCGAACCCAGGACCTTAGTGTTGGAGTGCCAGCACGCTAACCACTCTGCTACCGCAGCCGGTCAATGATTCTTCAAGCATTAAGCCTTGAAAATCATGAAATGGTTTAAAAGAACACAAATACTATTCAAAGGTTTATTATGCATAAACCTTTTAATAGTATTTGTGTTAAGGAAATTTACAGTATTAAACATAACTAAAAACCCCAAGATTTCCTTGTTTATTCTACCTATACCACATAATAAAACCTGATACAAATACCCTACTTAAAATATATGGAGAATATCACAATTGCACATTTAGACAATTACCACACTCTCTTTTACTGAATTGGAGCTGTGTCTCTATTATGAAAATCCCTCTTCGGCATTTTCTTAGCATGATGAGAATGCACATCAGATATGAAATTCTAGACATTTAATTGCAGAATTTAAAGTAAAGTAGTTTAATTTTTCACAACTAATGCAGCATCTATCTATCCACATAAGAGTAAATATCCTTGGAAGCTTTAAAAAAATACTATTTAAAGGGCTTGAGATTTTATCACTGATCTTCTATCAAAAAATCTCATTTCCCCAGCCAATGTTCGCTTCAGTTGTTCAGTTCATACCATGGAATGTCACTTGATTTGGTATGAAGTATCTTTCACAAAGTACTTCCTAACACTTCTCTGGTGACTCCTAACTACTTATGTTCCTCACCTTACCACCTTCACATGAAATAATCTATCAGTTTGTGATACTCTCATTACAATTTCCTACTTGTTTTTACTCTTTGTTTCCCTTCCAAATATTTCCAAGAATCTTCTAATGTTTCTTCTTGAATTATTACACTTTCTTAAAAAATACCAGGATTCCTTTTCTAAATTACCACAAACCGGGATTACTTGGACGCAAATTTTTTTATTTTTTGGACTTTCCGAATGAAACAATACCTAAGTTCCATAACCTGTGCTGATAACAAAGATTAAGATTTGTGGCTATTTCATCCACCATCACTTGGCGATTTTCCATCACAATGGCTTCAACAATAGACTCTGATATCAAAATGCTGTGTGCCTGACCTGGGCAGGGAGCATCTGCCACAGAAGTCATACCGTTTCTGAACTTTCTACTGCCTTCGTACACTTGCTGCAGTAAAAAACAAGCATCACCATACTGGACCTTCATTTTCCAATGGGCTTCAATAGGTTTCGTTCCTTCACTGCTCAGAAAACGAATGTCAAAATGTTGCTCTTTGTTGGTGCATGTCCCAAGCGGGGCAGCCATTTTAAATAAGTATTGTGGCTGCATTTTGCTTGTCTGCAGTATGCTGCCATGTGTTGGGCATTTTTTAAAGCATTGGTAACAATACTGCCAACTTAAAGAACAATAGCGCAAACATTGGGATTTTTATTACATTTTTAAGGGTTTCATTTGATTCCCCCTCGTATTTAAATGGGGCCATAGTAACCCCAGGTTGGGGCTACTTGGACCCAAGTTCCTTTTTCCATTGACTAAACAATTTAAATATGTAGTGGACCTAAGCAGGACATAGGGTCTGGAAATACAACTCTTTAGAGACATTCTAAGGACATAAAATGATCATTTAATTGCAAAAAATCAATGAATAAATCAAAAACACCATATGGAATCATAAGTGAAATAATAATAGTCTAATAATGTCTAATATGATTTCTGGTGAAGGAGGTGGTTGCGAAGGGGTTGCTCAATGAAGAGTGCTCTTGAGACTCGAGGCTCTTCTGATCTCTGGTCGACGTAAACGCAAGGGACAGCATGAGGGAAGGAGTGGATATTGAAGGGATAAGAGCAACTTCTTGAAAACAGGTATGAGATACAGTTAAACACAAATAATGAGTAAATAAAGCAATACTCTAGTCTTGGCCCACTTTATTCCGTGATTCCAGTGGAGAATGCGATGAGAAATCATTCAAAAGGCTTATAGAATAGGAGCACTCAATGAACATGTCCTCTCTCTTCAACTGCCTCTGTGTGTGTGTGTGTTTTAGGGCTGCTGGGATATTAAAATTCCATTTTAAGTAAATCTATCAGGTAAAATAGTACAGATTTGAAAGATAGGCTTTTGAAACAACATGGATGCTGACTTAGGTTCCTTAAGGGCCCTCTCTCGATTTTATCGAAGATTTTATCGAGATTTCATTGCAAAAGGCCAGAAGTTGGTGCCCCAAAGAATCACCATGTATCTCTGATAAGGTTATAAGCCTTCCTATTCCATTTATTGCTCACAATAAAGAGCTTTGTAGGTACCAATTGGGAAACAGTTTTTGGAGATTAGTGGTAACTAACCACTCCTTAGCTTGTAGGATACAAGCAACTTTTACTCGTATATAAAATAGATAATGTAGGACATCATATAGGGAAGTTATTTAGCATTAAAGAGGAAGGGATAAAATAGAGATACATGGAAGAATTTCACCAACCAATCCTCAGGAATTGATAACCAGAAAAGACATTGGAAAGTAAATAATATTTTGATTTATGCAGAATTCAAAAATGATATTTTATGAAGGAAAGCATCTATGTTCTTCATGATAGATTCTGAACATATAAATCTGATATTATGACAGGCTGATTCACTTCCATTGATTTAGTTGTTGAAATAAAACTTTGAATTTGCAAGAAATACTGAACAAATTATTAAATCATATAGTTCCGGTATACTTGGGCATGTGAAGATTGTATTTCATGTTTGCTTTATTTTCTACACTGGCCGTATTTTGAGAGATCACATACTCTTTCAACAATCGGGTGACTTTACACAATAATATTTTTAGACTGGGAGAAGAAAGATCTACAGATAAACGGGGAGTACATCAGTCACCTGGGTGCAGAAGAATGCAGAACTAGCTTCAAGACTTCAAGAACTAAACTCAACAGGACTAAAGATAGGACTCAGGATGAACTTAATGAAAAATAGCAAATCTAGCAACTTAAATAAAGTATTCTTGACTCTAAATTTCCAACATTTGTGCTCAAATGACACTAAACCTTGATAGAGTTAAAATTTGAATACAAAGATCACTGTTAATACTATACCAGATTATGATGCATCTTTGAGTCGTTAGGTGCTGTAGATATCATTAAATTAAAGCAGTAGATATAGAATTGCATCATTAGATTGATTTCTATGTAGAATTGCAGGTGTCAAAGAGTTTGTTTATTATAAGAGTCTGAAGAAGGAGTGGTGTGTATATATTTTTACATCAATAAATTATTATACATACTAAGGATCTGCAGACCAGCAGAAATGATTTTTCTACCAAGAGATAACAGAAAGGTAAAGGAAAATTGGATTTCTTACTTACCTTGATGCTTCTCTGATGAGTTCTATAGCAATGCGTATGCGCTTTCGCAAAAATATGAGTATCAGGAGAATAATAGCTAAAAGGGATGCTGTTATTATCAATAAAACCAGCCAAGTATCACGTTTAGCAAAGTAAGATTTGAAGTTAACCCTAAATATGTCAGTTAGATCAATCTGAGAAAGGCCAATAGATCTAGGCTGAGCCAAATAAAAATCTTCAGTGCTTTGTGTAGGGGATGTGGCTGTTGGTGACAGAGATGCATAACGCGAATAGCAGAGATAAACTCCTGGAAAGAGAAGATTAAAAGAGATTATTTGAGTGAATAACAGTGACACCTGTTTTATAAAATATACCTGACCTGACAAGCTATAAACAAGGAATACTTGAAATAATTTACCTTCAGGCTAAGAACTCAATCAAGTTCGAACAACACTCACTGCACACACAAATATAGGAATACCATAGGTATAAGTTAGTATTAACTGCAGTTAGCAATGAAATGCATAATTATAAACAGGAAACTAAAATGAAGTATCTATGTAAAAAGTTTTTCAATTAATTTTTTAGAAAAATGGTAATAAAACAATGCTTTAACAGTCTTTTTAATTGTTCTTTGATATCCTTTGAAAGACAAAAAGGGCTATAAAATACACAAAGGTATTTGTATAAAAACCTTTATTACTAAGATGACAACTTAAAAATAGCATCAATAGGAACTTAGGAGACTGAGAAGAGGAGGCAGTAAGGCCAAAAATAATTTAAATGTTTTATCTCATCAATGTGGATCGCCATTTCTAATGCCATCCATCTTTCTCTCCTAACACAGACTCTGTGAGTTTTTGCAAAGGGAGGAACTCTGGCATTTGTGTAATCAAACAAATTAAAATAAATAATTTTTATTCCTCATTTTCATCATTTAAATGACCATCATACATTTCATTCCAACATTTGACTAAATTCTTAAGTATGTATACACCATAAGAATGAAGATAGTTGTCAATGGAAAAATATTTAGAACTTTCAAGAAGTAAATTCATAATCTATAAGATAAAGGAACACAGCTGTGGTATGACATTAGACATTGAGAAAAGCTCCAAACAGCCGTTTTTTGGGAGCAAACTAACATTGAAGAATTCCAACGAGCAGGGGTTAGGGTTGTTAGTGGTCGCGCTTTCCAAGTATTGTTTTCAATACGTATTTCAACAACTATGTTGCCATTCTCAGGAGAAAAGAATAACTGTTATTCTTTTCTCTGTTTACTTTTCTCAAAGTCTGATGAATTCATAAATCTGAGAATGCATAAGTGAGGTATACTTAATTATAAAGAATAGCAGAAAAATATCTCATACTTTGCATGGTTCTAATAAAAGAAGCATAACAGTTTGCTTTAAAGTAATAACAACCAGAGGTTCAATAAGATGAAATGTTTACAAAATTTTTTATGAAGGACTTACCAAATGATAGTAAGGCAATAACTCCTGTTATGGAGAGCCAAACCATGAGTCCAGCCAAGAATCTCATTATCAGAATAAAAAATAGGCAAACCACCATGGAAATAAACAATCCAAACAGAATGTAAGGCCAAACTCGAAATAGGTCTTGTAGAATCATCTCTCCAACCTATCAAATCAACATAAACAGCATGAATAATAATCACATGGAGATGATAACTTCTTCATAAAATTAAGATTTATAAAAGATAAATTATGCATGCAATTTAAATAATCTTGAAATTATTTGATTTTCTACAGACCTCTTGGAGGATATGATCACATAAATTTCATTTGCAAATAATGATGATGATGAAATGGTAGAATCTATCTATTATTTCCCCTCTTCATGGGTAAAGATGGTTGCTGCACTACATTTTAATTCCACATAGGTGTATTTGTTCATACAATAGGATAATCAGATTGAAGATTTCATTTTTGGTGTTTTTATTTGTAGGTTTTTCGGGTATTCATCTTTGGTCAAACATTACAAGTAAATATAATAAAATTATTTTATAATAGACTTGCAAATGTAATCAAGCAAATATATTTAATCGGGATGCAAAGATGTATTTTACATCTTTAAACGTGCCTTTCAAAGAATTATTTACCTGTTGTTAATTTTATCCTTCTATGATCACTTGGCTTTAGATCTGGTAAACTTGCTGGCATTCACAGTAAAGACAATATTCAATGTTTACACATTTAGTACAGAGAATTTAAAAATATAACTCAAGTTTAAAAACCCAAAAAGGGTATTATTTTGCAAACTATTCTAAGTTTTACTACAGTCATAATTAAAAAAAATATGATTCAATATATGAAAATTATTCCCAAGATGGAGTACAACTGGCAACCATACATTTATGCCATCTGGATCACAAGATTTAGCGTTTTAAATGTTCTAAAATTACATTCATTGTTATAAAATCTATTTGAAAATATAGCAATTTTTAATGTGCTTTGATGACTAAGGTCATTCCCCATGTGAGCCCCCACCAGGAATTGAACATGGAACTGCTTTCAAAGAAATCCAATGCATTACACATTGGGCTGTACAGAGGTCATTTTTTTAAATAAATTCAAGACTCCAATGGCCCATGCCTTACAAAGGTAACACCTCAGGTGCATAACACAGATTTGCTCGATACTCTTAGGGTATGTTTCTTGCTCTGGAATAATATCCTCTCATTGGTGTGCAACCATTGCCTCCACTAAGCCTTCATTCATGCAAATTTGTTTCTGAAAATTGGAGATAGGCAACCACACCATGCAAGGCTCCCTTAGATCTCCCATAAGACAGTTGATAGCTCTGACTAATGGCATGTCTATATAGATGCTGTCCAGCATCCAGCCAGACATATAGTCATGCTGTTTGGGAGACTGTGTAGGCAAAGGTGAGAGAGTTTGTGCAATTCAGTGGCATTTTTCATAGCCACAACTAAAGACTCACTAGTTATACATAGATGGGATGGAGAGGAAAGGAGAATTCTCTTAAAGGTAAACAGCAGGTTAAGGCACACTGAAGTAAAACTTAATAATTTCCACAGAAACAATTTATTAGGACAACTGGTATTGGCGCATGGCCATCCGACCAGTATCAACAATGGTTTTTCGAATTAGTTCATGGAAAAACGCATGAAAAAGAAAATTGAAAGAATTGCTACCTCCTCCATCTTCCCTTCTCTTTCACCCTCAGATGATTCAATGCCCCAATGGGTTAAACTCCCATTTTTGGGAATTATCTCTTATAAGCTCTCATGCCTTCTACCTAAGCAATAAAAAGCTGGTTTTTACTATCCTCAGAACCTGCAACGCTCATTATACCATGCCAAGGACAAGAGGGACCCCTCCTCCCTCTCAGGGGTCTATGAATTGAAATGCAATGATTTTAGAGTACCCTATTATGGCCAGACTGGACAGCCCTTGAAGATAAGGGAAAAGGAACATCTATGGTGCTACTGCTTGAAGAAAACAACCTCAGCTTTTGCAGTCCCCCTGGAAGAAAGCAACCACAATAGTTCCTTTGCAGTGAAACTTATCCACAGGCAGTCCAAGCAGAAGCTGGGCACATTGGAAGTTATAGAAATAACATGTGCTCAAAACACCACCAATGAACTTACCTTCCTTAACCCTTCCCCTCATCTAACCCTCCCCTCCAGATTCACATGATATATGAGTGCTTGCAGTTTTTTGTACTTTACCTGACGATGGCCATATGCCAATACCAGTGGTCCTAATAAAATGTTTCTGTGGAAATTATTAAGTTTTACTTTATTTTGTTATAATATCATTCCATGAAGTCCAGCCCATTATGATAGATTTTAGCAGAATATAGGTTAGAGGTGATTTTGTACCTAAAGGCATGCACCTGGGGGAAACCTGGGTCCAAGTCCTTGTTCCATCAGACTTTTTGGTATCTGTTTCTCCTTTGGATGCTTCTATAGCATAAGTGATATAGCAAAGATTTCTTTTATAATGGTTTGACACTATGCTGATGCAACATTCTCTCGAAAGAAATGTACAGCATAGAATTTAAAAATATTTAAAAAGTAGTTTACAAAATGATAGATGTTTGTCACTTGGAATGAAAATAGTGGGCTTTGTTTATAAAGAAGTTTATGCATATAAATTTTCCAAAATGACCCTGGGTTTGATTCCAGGTTGCAATAAGTGTTCTTTCATAAGATTTGTAAAGGAAACTGGGAATGGGAGAATTAACATGAAAGTGTGACCCATGTGGTCTAGCTTCCTAAAATTCATGGAGGAGGCCGTCTCTTTGTGGAAATTTGATGAAATCATGAGGAATTGTTGAAAAAAACAAGGTTTTGAACAACAAAGAAGATAACTTTTACTAATCCACAATAAATAATTTGTTGGCGACTAGTTTTGGCTAATAATAGCCATCTTAAAGCCAAGAAAAAAGGAAGGAAGGAGGCTTTTATAGGCAACAGAAATGAGGGGAGGGGTGGAGTGGGAGGAGGGGGAACAGCAGTTGAAAGGTGGAGGGGTTGCAACAAAGTATGAAGTAAACTGTTAACAAGCCTTACTGTGGGTGGAAGGGGCAGTGAGGAGGACAGGATGAGATTGGAAGATATGTTCATTTACAACAGTACAGTTAGAATTATTTTGATGGAGAAGGATTTCCATTTGTTCGAGTAAAGTTAGTGTATGGCACTTATGTTCTATGTGAAGTATGTGGGAAAAAATTAGATGAATGGTTAGCAAGGATGAGGTGTTTGGCAAAGTGTGAATTAAAAGAACTGGAATTGAAGGATGACTTATGTTCTTTCACACGGATTTTGAAAGTTCCCCGGTTTGACCAATGTAGATTGCTTAGCAATTGGAGCAACTTAATTTGTACACACCAGACTTCTTTAAAGGGGGAATGCTATCTTTGAGCTTGCAGAGGAGTATTTCGAGGGTGGATGGATTGTAGAAGGCTGCTTTTATTTCATCTTTGAGTAATAGTCTGGAGATTTGAACACTTAAATTACCCAGAAAAGGAATATGTCTCCAAGTGACAGGATCAGAAGAAGAACTGGTAGAGAAACAGACTGGATCGCAAGCTTGCTTTGTTTTTTACAAGCATATGATCTACAAGGTGTGAGGGGTATCTGTTCTTTTTAGCAATGAAGTGAATCGTTTGTAATTCTCTGTGAAAGTTATCTAGAGTGGGATTTTAAGGAGTCTGTTAAGGAGGGAGTGGAAAGCAGCAAGTTTTTGAGAAGGGTGGTGATTTGAGGAAGCAGGGATTATACGATCAGTATAGGTGGGTTTTTTATAGATGGAAAAGTAGAAAGAATTGTTGGTTATGGAAATGGACAAGTCGAGAAAATTGAGGGTGTGATTGGTTTCAAGTTCATGGGTAAATTCAAGGCAGGGATGTAGGGAGTTAAGGTCATTAAGGAACAAATTAAGCTGGCAGGTGGTACCAGTCAAATACAAAATGTCATTCACATATCTCAACCATGAAAAAACAAATTTACAATGAGTAAAAAGAGGAGAGTTAAATAATTTAACTGTCCAAAAAAATTTCTGCCAACAAGGGTGAAATAGGAGACCCCATGGCCAAACCAGAAGCTTGCTTGAAAAATTAACCATTGAAGAGGAAATAATTATAGTCGGTACAAGCACGTAACAAGGAAACTAAATCATTTACCAGTAAAGGGTCCAAATTGGCAGATAACAATAGTTCTTCTGTTAACTTCACAGTTTCATCTGTTGGCACACTCATAAAAAGGTTAACCACATCAAAGGACACTAATTTTGCGTTGGGGGGTGGCGACAAGAGTTTCAGTTTATCACAGAGATCCTTATGGCATATTTAGGTGAAAATTTGGAAAATTTCACAATCAAATAGTTCACTTTTTCCGCTAAATTGTGTGAAGGGGAGGATGTACCAGAAACTACAGGTCTGATGGGAACTCCAATTTTGTGTATTTTGGGGAGTCCATTAAATCTGTGGGGCTGAGGGTTCATATTAATGATTCGGGCGGCTTCAATGTTAGTAACTAGCAAAGACTTCTGAATAATTTTTTTAATGACAATAATGTCTTGGTGTGAGATTGTGTGGAAGGGGGAATACATCGTTCTTAAGAATGACATCACTGCACTTAGAAATGTAATCTGCTTGCTCCAAAATAACAATGCAGTTGCCTTTATCTGCTTGATAAAGATAAAGTTAATAAGGATTGCGGTTTAGGCTGAAAATTTGATCCTAAATGTAATGATGCAATCATCAATGTCTAATAGTTGCTAAAATACTTTCACCTACCTAACACATATTTGAATAAATGTAATGAAAAAGGTGAGGAATATCTAGAAGGTAAGAAGTTGAAGTAAAAGGTGGGAACGTAAGTTATTTGTTGAGAAAGGGGAGAAAATATTTACCTACATAAAAAATTTTAGGATCTACAGGATAATGCTTGTGTGCAGTATGGTTGCCTAACACTAATTTTCAGATGAAAATTTTGCATAAACAAATGCCTAATGGAAGCAATGGTTGGACTTGTAGTTACTGCAGGGCAGGGAACATACCCAAGGTATTTCAAATACCCAATGTACTTCCCAAGTAAGAAAAATTTTAATTGATAACCTACTTAATTCTAACAACTAATTTCAACAAAAGTGCAAAGAAGAGGAAATAGTGTGTGCATTAAGACATTAAGAAGAGTACAGAGATTGCTATTGAAGTTTTGAGAATCTTTTAACAGATTGGGGAAATAGTATCATAAGGAGAAGTGGTTAGTTCATGGAATGGAATTTATGGAGGTTGATGTGGAGTTTTTCCAACAAATTTCTCTGTGTGGAATCCTCATAAGCACTGAGATTACAACGGATCATATACATTAAATAAATGGATACATAATTTTTTTATAAAAAGCAAATTCTTTCTTCCATAATGGCTATTTTTGAAAATTCCTTTCTGTTTAGCCTATATAAATAGTTTTACAACAGCAACAGTTGAATCTGTGTGCAGTAAATCAAAACATTGACAGTATGCAATCATTTCAATTGCAATGGAAATGTTGAAGGTTGCATAAAAATATAATGCAAGGCTTGAAATTCATTACTTAGTAATTTAGATACTATGCAAATGCAATCATCAAAGATTTTGGGTTAGCAGGAACAATACAATATAAGAAAATAAGGGACTTATTTAAGTAAAAAAAAGACTCAATTTTATGTATATTAAAAATATACGAGGAATAACGATTGCCATTATTATAAATTCCTCTTTTAATATGAATATTTATTTATTTGCACCATTAGACTACAAATAGGCTCCAGGCCAGGTGGTAGTCAATATCTTGAATATATTCTGGAAGAAGCTATGTATCTCAATTATATGATACATGCTCAACAAAACTAAGTCATAAATGTTACAGGACCCTTACCAGTTTCCTCAGGGGATAAAATGGCAGCATATCCAAAGAAATATGAGACATTTTCCTACAATATATCATGGAATATTTCTGCGATTGATATGGTGAATAATATTTGTTGTGCCACATTCATACACTGAACTACATGACACATTGTTAATGTTAACTTGTCATCTGCATCCATAACAAAAAGAAATATTTATAATAAAATAATCACAAGCTCTGCAAAGAGATCTCTCTTTCAATCAGGATTTAAAATATTTATAACCAGTAAAATAAAGACAGATGGCTGTGTAAGGGGGGGGGGGGGAAATGGTTAAAACATCCTTGACATTGATAACATGTGCAAAACATCCTATAAGATATTTCTCTAAAGTTAACCACTATTTCAACTGCATATAATTGGGACATAAAATGGACACTTCATCATACAAATACCGAAGAGACCAAAAATAGATTTTTCTAATGAGTTTTTTACATTTACTTTTCCCTAAATTTTTGGCATTGATTGATTTTCATATGGTACTGTATTTTCTGGTAGATAACCTGCGCGTTATCTATACAAAAAATATACAAAAATGATAAAAATAATAGTGATATACAATGGAAAATCTCGTTTCATTGAATATTGAACTCGGAAACAAATGACTAAACAACACACGTCATATATCGCAGAAGTCAAGGAGTATATACTTAAGCACTAGGGCAATTTTATTTAAACATATTGTAAATATTAATATGATCAAATAATTCCATTCGAAATACAAGAGTAATTATCATAAATATTACAGTAGTGAAAAAAAATTCTTGTCAACATAATAACAATTTTGAAATGCACGTTATTAATGCATTTATCATAGAAGAAATTTTTGAAATGCGTGTTATCATATATTACATTATCACAGAAGAGATTTTAAAAATGTGTGTTATCTAGTAGGTGTGTGTTATTTACCAGAAAATACGGTAATTGGTAAAAAAAAGGAAACCTGCAATTTCTAAGAGGTAAATAGTGTAAAAACGAATAAACACAAAAGTCAATCTTTCACCTAAGCAAATAGGAAAGAAGTAAGAAATACATAAATACATCAAATCATGGAGAAATGCTAAATAATTACATCTTTACATGGACCTTAAGGTATTTTGCCATAAATTATTTCAATTTTAAAATGAACAATTTTGAAAATTTACCATGCTAATTTGACAACAGTCTAGAGTTCTATTACTTACTGATAGAAATTGGGCATGCTTATGAAACATTTAGAATTTGAAAGTAGGTCAAATTGAAGAAACTCCTCATCATAACAGCTTAAAGTTTTATTACCCTTTAAAACACACACACAATATTTTTGGTAAATTGTATATTATATGTTTTCTATACATAGGTAAGTAAATCTGTGTGTTATAAGGTGGCAATGGAGAGATACAGTGAGAGAGGTCCTAGATGACTCATTAAAAAGTGGATGAACGATTAACTAAACAATTCCATTGAATAACTAACAGAAAGGTACATTGCAGAGTTTGGAATTCGTATGTAAAAATTGTCAAATGGGCAATCACTGACAGATTTTAATTACATACTTAAAAGAATCCAACAGGTATCTGAGAAAAGATATGATAGAGCAGCTGTTGAAGCAATATATCAGTAAGCTTATCAATTTATAAAGCTGCTATCAAAGGTTTCAGAATATGAAATCATTTTTATTGAATAAGTATGTTTTAGTAACCATGAGAATCCAAAGAAGATTTTTCGGAGAAGAACTCACTCAGTACATAAAACTTCTGGTGTTAGGTTATGACAAATCTCTTTAAAATATCACTTTGAACAAAGGAAATATAATTCATTATTCAGTGAAATTCACATCTTTCCATGACAATTTTTTCCTTTCTTGAAAATAATTTTAAAGTACTTAGGGAAAAGAAAATACAAAATGCAATGTTGGGGATTTTTAATATATAATTTTATAAAAATGTGTGAGTAATGACTTTCATTTCAGGTAATGGGCATTCTACGAAAAATTAGACAAATTGATATCTTAACTTTTACTTTTTATACTTGCGTACTCCTCCAAAAACAAAATTAAAAGTTCTAAGTGAAATCCACAGCATTCCTTGATTGCTGGCACCCCCTTACAGTGTTGCCACAATGGAGAGTGCAAAGTTGTGCAGTTGTGGAAAGGACAATTCTCAACTCCTACTTGCCTTACTTTTACATATCCTGCAGTAATCTGTTTGATATTTTTAACAAGTTGTACTATAGATACAGAAATTTATTAGAAAACAGTAAGTATTAATTTCTTATCAAGTACGTATTTAGGGGAATGCAATCAGTTTTATGATATAAATTCAAAATACATCCTAAAAACATTCAATTCTTTGCAATTAGAGGCGGAACTTAGCAGTGTTAAATTAAATGAACCATTAGCAAAATAGTGTATAATAGTCAACATACAATTTGCCATCATCAAATGACAATGAACTGTTGTCAAAATAACCAAGAAAAGTGTATTATTGGAGATAGAAAAAAGGGAAAAATCTGACATAAAGGCATGCATTTTAAATTATTTAAAACCTAGATAATGAAACATACATTAAGTAGCATTGTTGGTTAATGTCAACATATCCAACTGACAAAAATAGGGTCTAGGTTTAGCTCTTTTTTTGTATTCCTTTATATTCTTGGGTGAAAATTATTGTTGCAAACACAAAATTAAATAATGGCAAATATTTGGTAGCTTTCTGGCTGAAGGGTTATTTTAAAAGCATTAATCAAGGTTACTCCTATGGTTGTAGTGAGCATAAATTTTTTGCAAGCTGAAAGTGCAGGGATCACAACAAGCACAACTACAAAGACACATTTTCATAACAAGAAAACTCTACCTCTTGAGCACTGGAAAGAGCTGCCACTATTTGCATTGACTTTTGAAGGTTTTTAGACGAGATGTTCGATTCTTTTACGGCATTATTGATGTTTATTTGCACAGTGTCACCAATAACATTGAGTAAGCCTGGAAGGCACCGCCCAGCCACTGAGAGAAAGATGAGAATTATTAAAAAGAGCAGACAGAAGCATAATTTATACATGCAGAAAATATAAGAAAGGAAACTGTTAGTAGATCAAGCTGCTTTAGAAGTTTTACTGAGGCATAGTCAATTAGTTTCAGTGATAAGCAGTGAAAAAGACTGTAAGAAAGAAAAAGCATGGATTTATTGATCCAAGTGAAGCGATCTTTATTTAATTCAACAACTGAAGAATACAGTATATCACAAAACAATGGATACAAAAAAATATATTAGTTTTTTTAAATATACTCAACCAGATATGGATTTCTAGAGGAATTTCCTAAATCATGATGAAAATTTTATCATTAGATGTCATGGGATTATTATCCTGGACTCATGAAATAATACGGGTGAGAATAATAATTCCAAAAGATGATGAATGAATGAGAAATTCCTTAGAGAAAAAGAAGAAGATAGTATAAAAAAGAAGAAAATAGTATATTACATGCAAAATAATCACTTTTGCAACACCTAAACATTATACAAAGGGTACTCTGTATCTTCAATGGAAGAGGAACAGAAGAGAAATCAAAGTTTAAACATTCATTTATTTAAATTAAGAAAGACCACTGATGGCAGAGTAATTACAGGAATGGAGAACACCAAAACCATCAAAAACAGTGAAAGGAAGTGAACTACGTATTGAGCTGAATCACCGATTTAGATGGTTTTGGTGTTCTCCATTCCTGTAATTCATTTATTTTTCAGAATTACCAAAGACTTGCTCTCTGATTAGTAAATTAATATGATATATTGTTAAAAATGAACTTGTTACACTGAAAATACCAAACTGAAATATCCAAACTAAATTTACTAATTCTAACTCAGCAGATTTCTTGCACTGTCAATATCTTCAATTCCTAGCTTTAATTAAACTTGAACAGCATGTCAAATATCAAAAACAACATTCATCATAACACTCAAAAGATGCAGTTTGACACACAATCCCACATCTATGACTCATAATACTTTGTAATATTTGAATCTTGTTTACTAATTCTCTTTCAAATGTGTTCATAATTTATAATTGTTCTTAGCATTTGTCCTTTATTTATTGGAAGTCAGAATGAGAATTTCTTTTGATAAAACCTGCAACAAAGTCCATCATTCACTAACCTTCTCCTAAAGTAAAACATGCGACCAACATGTATTCATGCACACATGCAAGATCATCAATGAAATACAGAACCAGTTGTATCACCTGGGGAGACTACAGGGGGACCCTCTAAATGCTTTTCCCCTACCATAGTGGTCAGGCTAACAGATCAACTGACATTCATAGTAATGAAAATAAAAACATTGAATGTAGTGAAAGAGTGTAAATACAAAATCTGCTGTGCATATAATCCAACTGTAAATGAATAAGATTTGAATAGAGAAAAGTGAAAAACTAAATAACCATTAAGAATGGCTACAACTTTATAATCTTTGCCACAGTTATTAAACTAGAAAACTAATCTTTCCCTCCTAAAACATAACACTGATATGGATCCTCTATAGAATTGATTAGATGAATTTGGATGTTATTGTTACATTTTAAAACTTAAAGTTAACAACATAACTGATTATAAACTAAAACCAGACTGAGATTAACAGTGATTCTCAAATTCATACAGTATCGGAATTTCTTTTTCATGAAAATTTTCCCTTCCCAGAGAACTGAGATAAGGACAATCACCCTTACTTATCATACTAATTATTACTTAAGGCACAATATACAGAAAAGTATCGATAAAAGATAGATTTTTTATTTAAAAAAATAACCTCTTGCATGAGTCTGTGCTTTTTCCTGAACCAAACCTTATGACACTTAAAGAAGGAAAACATTTGTAAATATTAATATATTTATAAAATGTTACAATTAAAATTTCATATGCGTTGCTAAAATATGCTGATGTACTCTAAGACAAAGTTTTGCATTATAATTTTGTCGATTATCTAAAACTTAATAATACTGGCAAGAGAACAAAACTGAGCATTGCAGTCTACATTATTCAAATTCATGAAGTGGTAAATTTTAGGTTATGTTTCAATGTCAATTATAAGCAATGTTTTAAGATGCTGAACATATTTAGAGAAATCAAATTGCAATAATATAAAGAAGAAGCACAACTTCCACAAGCTATTGTTAATGCAGGATTGCCCAAAGTAAGTAGTCTTTCATTTCAAATTGATCATATCTATATTATTCAAAAGCAATGCAGTAAATTTCATGAAATCTTTGTTTTCTATAATTCTCAGTAAAATTCAATGACTGCTTGAAGTAAAACTCAAGGACCATATCATGCTATTTTTAACAAGTTCATTGAAAGTTATACCCAATTCCTTTAATAAAAAGATTTATTTAGTATGAGAAAGAATAATAAACACTACCTTTCCATAATCATGCATGGTTGAGCACTAACACACATTCAGATCATATAAATCTCCACAATAATGTACAGGTTAAGATGATAGAGAAAAACATGGGATGATCACAAAAAAATTAATTCCAATGAGAGCCAGAACTTGGAAAAATCAAGGTTATGTCACCTCTAAAGCTCCACTGTAAGAGAAGAAATTATGCTGAAGGCCTCTCAGGAGTTCATCAGTTGATAATGTTGATCCAGCCATTACTTTTTTCTGCCTATGCGTTTCTGCTTTCTCACCCAGATGAGGAATGGGCAAACAACGGCCAAGAACTGAAATTTTTTAGTAGCATAAGCAAAAGTCACTATGAATTTCTCTAAACAAATGAACTGATCGAAGAAACATAAAATAGGTAAGAAGGTCTGAGAACAAAACAAATCTACTGATGATGGCAGGAAAATTTAAAAGCAAAATATTTAGAAAATATAATATTTCGGAAATTAAATAATTAGCACTGTAATAACGGAAAAGTACAACTAGATAACAATACTGACAATGACACCTGAAGACCTGATCCTATATGGTAGCTTCCCTTGGAACAGCATTCCAAAAAAATGTTTCTGAGCAATTAAATATTTTCAAATTATGTATGAAAATGGAGACATTAATTCGTAAAATCTTATTAATTTTGATTTAAACCCCAAAACGAGTACTTCAAACTGGAGTGGACTGATCTTCCTATTTTTACATTTAAGAGAGCCCTAGAGAGTTATTTTTTACTATAGAAGTTATTACTAAATTAAACTATCTAATTAGAAAATGGAAGGAAATAACTTTACAGATATAACAATCTGCCCAAGAGAACCTATAGGATAAATGGAGGAGAAAGAGCTAGACATGCCAGGGAGATCTCTCACATCTAGCAGTTAATAAATTCCTTAAAAAACTGACAATGAGATAAACCAGCAAAATAGTACGAAAGAAGAATTGAGGGGGGGAATGGGATTGGGAAAAGATGAGATGGAATATAGATGTCACTTAAAAGAAACAAAATAATAAAGACAATTTAAATTAGGTGGGTATTTCAGTATCTTCATTATTTTAAAAGAATAATAAAAAAAGGCTATAACCAGATCCAACAATTCAATAAAAATTGAATGTAGATATCAATTAAAAAATTAAAAATCCATATGGATGAAATCATAGCTTAAGATGAAATGGATAAACAACCTTAGTATTTGTGGGATCCATTCTGTACACTATAAGATCTAACAAAGTATAAACAATAAATCATAATTGCACATAAAATGTTAAATCATGGCAAAAGATTTGGACATTCATGGCATGAATATCCATTCAAAAATATATCAATTCCAAACTATTCCTATCTAAGAATGATACTATTTCCTTTTGATTCAAGAATTAATGTAAGAAACTGGAATATTGAAGAATTAGCTATTGAAACTAATTTCATAAATTGATGGTCATTAAATTTCTCAACGGTTGGAAAAATCTGCCCAAATTTCACTAACATCTTCTCAAAATTGAAAACCCATCCTACCAGAGGGCAGTAATCATTGATAAAGCTACAGCTAAAAAAATTACAGTAAATGTTCTCACCTAGAATTACCAGCCCACAATTTACATTTTACACTAACAAACAATTTGACCCCTCTGGAATCAATACAATCGCACTCAAGCAGGAATATGGTACATGAAATCACATTTCATAAAACTGTGCAATAACAATAAGCTTCCCTGAAAATTAAACTCTCTAAAAAAAGGGAACGAATTCCCAAAACATCTCATCCATAGAACACTTAAACAATATAGTCAACCTCTCCAAAGAAATTTTTAACGGAGATGAAATAACACTCTTAACTATAGGCCTTAAATACTTCCTCCTCTGCAAAACATAGCCTACACAAAACCCAATAGTAGATATAAAATCCTCAAGTAAGTTCCTACCAGAGAGCTCCAGAAACCCCATCAGAAATTTGTCTCTTCAATAGAAACTTGAAAGATAAAATATAAATACATCTGAACACCAAAAACTCAAACAAGAGAGAACACAATGCTGTAAAAAAATTCATTGGAAAGATTTATTATACTTAAAAGCAGAAAAAAGAAACAAAGTAGTGGTCATAAACAAATGAGTGTTTTGACATGATTAAAGACTTATTAAACGTAGGACCTCATCAAACTATTCCAAAAAACACATCAACAAAATTATCCCTTCAACCAAAACGATCCAGACATCTCATTACTAATTCTTTTAATTTCAAATTCCACATCTCCAACACAGCAGTACCAAAGATATGCTGTATCCCGAAAAAAATACAACATTCTATTTAAACTGATCAATTCTTTCATTTACTTCTCCATTCATAATTCATCACAAAGGCTGTATCAACAATTCAAACAATGGCCATTCAACCAACAATGTAAGGCTTAATAATCAAACTATCTAGCTGCGAAAATCTATCTATATACATGAAAAAAATTCAGTTTATTTTGATGGCAAGTCTATTTTTCCAGAGTTCTCATAGACAACTTCATCAGTTCCTTCAACAATGGTTATCAGAGGAAAACTTATCCCCAAACTAAATCAAAGAACGTATTCTTTACCAAAGCTTGCATGAAACCAAATTCTACCGAAACAAAGGAAACTTAAAAAAAAAAAAAAAGAAAGAAAATTGGGCATCTATAGGAAATTGGCTGTCACCCTTCCTATAAAGCTTAGGACTTATTTCAAGAAACATTGCAAAGCAACTTCCATTATTTTCCAAATATTTGGCTCAGGTATGTGGACGACATATTTGCCATTTTCAATACATTGAGAAGTAACACCAATTTTTTAGTAAATGATCAATTTAGGTTCATCAAATACTACACTTGCCAAATGAAACAACAAAACTGCTGAAAAATTTTGTTGGTGTCAATCATCAACATGGAGCCAATTGAGAGTAGGTATGGGCTACTGATGTTGCAATGAAGAAAGGTTGGCTGAGCCTTGTGGGGAAATATATGATGACAGTAGCTTCAGCTGATTAAGAAGAACTCGGGGGGAGGGGAACACTCACGTATGTGAAAAATTGTTTGGCAATGGCACTAACTTTACCCACTAGCTCTTTGAATTATATTTTTAATAGATAATACAAAGATCAGTATCTACTGGGTAAATCCCTTTTCGAGACCTATTGCAAGTAATTTGTACAGAAATCTTCTTCTTGTTCACTATGGCTGTGTAAACTCCATAGAATTTTCCAACGTAGGAGAACTTTGTTAGGTGGTGATGAAAGTACAGAAAGTGGAAGAGGCAAATCACAGGGTGAGAAAGCCCATGGCAATGCAAGCTCAACACATAAGCAACATATTCTGTTTAGGTTATGATAGTTATAATGGTAAGATATTTTAGGCAGGAGAGAACAACCAAGTGATTGTTAATGATACAAGGACCAGGGACCCTATAGACTTCCTTCATGAGCAACCAGGTTATGACCTATCAACTGATCCTCTAAACAGGGTTTCCACTATCAAGCCATTAAGAAATTCCAGGTTTCCAGAGAAATGTTTTCAGTTTTCCCAGGGTGTTCCACATTTGCAAGTAAGTATAATTTTGTCCAAATATTAGACATGTATTGCTTATTATGCACTTAAGATACCAAAAATGGGTGTTCCATATCTGCAAATATGTATAATTTTGTCCAAATATTAGACGTGTAGACGTGTAGGTACTTAAGATACCAAAAATGGTGACGAACTGTTCATTATCGTTTAGGCATCAGAGCCGGCCAACGAGACATGAGCATGCATAAAGGTTGCCCGGGGCGCAAAGCTTTGATCAAATAATGTTAGGTTTCATTTAACGTTAATAATGTCATCATTTCAGTTACATGAACACTTGCTATTCTCATTGATCACCAAAAACATTTCTTGAAATTAGAGGGCAGAGAATAAACAAAAGAGTTCCTCTACGATATAAAACAGAAATCAGAAATCCATGGTAACTGTGACTTCATACAATCCCAGGTTGCATATTTGCTATACTGGCAAACGTCATACGAGAAAGAAAGTGCACATCTACATCTTAAAAGCTTTAATACTCTAAATCCCATGGAATGATTGATTGTAAAGAGTGTAAAACATAGATTTCTCTAGGTTACCCTGAGTTTTCCAGAAGAACAAAATTCCCTGAGTTTTACAAGTTTTCCAGGATTTCCAGTTTAGCAGACACCCAGTCTAAATGATGGTTTGCCAGTGGCTGTGATAGTTCTTATTTAGCTTAAGCTTATTTAGCCAGCCAGCACAGAACCATTTTGCCTTGTCAGATCTCTGTATTACATGCTGTCATGCTCAACCCAGCAGAACCAAGGTTACTCACAACTGCTAACTAAAAAGAAGGTGTTGGAGCCTGGAATATAAGAAAACCACACTCTGCTATCATTTTTGCAGCATAAATGACAGATGTATGCATGTTTTATGGCAACATGAAATCCTAGCAACTGCATTTAATTTTTGTGCTGAATTCAACAAAACGCAATTGGTTAGTACGACACGAGTCCCTCCTTGGACTGTAATGAGAATAAGCAGCACTTAACGAAATAACAGCAAATATTTTTTTGGATATAACTTATTAAACATAGTGAATATACATAATACAAGAGACAGAAAGAAAAAGAGAAACATAAATCAAATTCACCACTAAATATGAATCAAATACAGTGATGTGGTCGGTACTAACAAAAGAGTCTTATTATATTAGATTCCTGTGGATTCCACACACATCTTCACCTGTACCTTGCTCCCTGTCAAGGCTTCTAGCGAAGTCTCATGGTCATTGATGAGAGAAGGTCACATGAGCAGTGGAAGGGGAAGTCATGTGAGAATCAAACACTAGATAATCAGCCAATTATTGAAGTATATTATGATGTCTAATGTCATGCTGCCAAAATTTTTCACAAGTGTTTATTCAGTTATTCATCAAATTGTGAAATATCGTAAATGCAACTTCCATTCACATTTGTCAAATGACACCTATTTAACATGAAAATGCATAATTACCTCTAAAAGGCCTCACTGTTAACCAATGCTAAAATTTTGATCTATTATCAACTTGATTTGATCAACGAAACCTATTTCTTAAAATTTACAATGAAATATTTAATAAAGGTTAATCAAATAAACACTGACTACACTATCTAAGATGTAAATAATAATATATTTCATCATTTATTCATCTCTTTACAGTTTAAACTGAACTTAAGAACAGTAACTAAGACTTGAGAAGCTATATAACATTACAAAATCGATAATTCTTGAAAACAAATCCCTTAATAAATTCAACCTGAATTCAACTAATGTTTAATTATGTGAAAAGCAATTGCTTTTGTAACATTACATCAAACAAAAATGAATAAAATCTGCTATCTAATTTGAATCAAAATTTTAATTCATCAGACAGTAATACTAGAAGTTTCAGCAACAACTGACACTGATCATGTCTGGAATGCATTTTAATTTTCATACAACCAATTTAATTATATATTAACCCCTGAATAACATCAGTTGGCAGTAGCACCTATGAGAATAGCTGAATCACCTTTGATTCCTATTAGAATTCAGAAAAAGACACTAAAAATATACTTAAAATATAAATAAAATGGTACCTGAATAAAGATAAAAGTGTTGTTTAATATAACCATGAGGTATATACCCTTGATTCAGCTTTGTGAAGGGAGTGCATTGATAACATAGTCAACAGAGCAGTAGGTACTCACAAAGTAAGGGATCCTTAGCTAAATCTAAACATGATGATATAATTTCACAGAGAGACATTTAAAGGAGATAAGCCCAAAGATCTAAAGAACTAAAAATTAAACTAAACTAAACTATAAAAAGTATAAGAACTAAAAATTTTACATTTACTATCTTATTTGAACCTTAAAATTTAACAATCTGCAAGCCTGCCCTCCCCTATCAAAATAGAAAAGTAGTTTCCCAAGAAAAACTCAAAATTCTGACAAATCTCCTTTGCTATTATAGCTATAAAGGTAGTCCTTGGTAACAAAATTTATCCCTGAGAAAAAATACAATTAATTTCCAGCAATCATTGGAATTTTGTAATACAGCTGTAATTAAAGGAAGTATGAGTAAATTAAACATTAGGATACTTAAATTAATACACAGTCACACCATTCCTTATTCTTATAAAAATAAGACATGCTAATAAATAAACATTGCAGTAAGGACAAAAGAAGTTGAAATAACACCATGCAAGTGCCGTGATTGACTCACTGGGATTTCTGATCTCAGGATGATTTTCGCTGATGCGTAATTTTTCAACTAGTAGAACATGATGATCCAGCAGCAGCCATGGATTGCATATGAATAATTATGGATTTTTAGATGCCATGATCAAATTTTATATTGACAAGGATGAGAAGAAAACCCTTACAAATAACTTTACACCAAAGTAACAGAACTCCACAAACCCTGCATAACAACATGTGTGTGGACTTTTACTCTGAATATAAATTGTAATTTTAAAAATTTAAACAGTAGAATATTTTTATAAATTTGAGCCAAAAGTGGTTTTGATTTTGAATTTGATTAAGCCAAAAGTAATTACTACATTAGATAATTTACCATACTGAAAAGATGCAAGCTCCTGTAGATTAGTCATCTCTTCTACTATCCAAAATTTTTCAAAATAAGCCCAATTTTTAATTTCATTATCTAAGGTAATGAAAAATGAAAGAAAATGAATAGCATATGTAGTTAATTCTAGAGTGACAAACCAACTAAACTACCTTCTTTCATCATTTTTTCATTTGCTTACACATTATCTTAGAGAGTTTCTTTGAGGACAAACATGATAAAAAGGAGATGCTATGGCCACAAGCACGAATCTTAACTTACCATTTTCAGGGATATTTCCAGATTTAATCACCTCTCTCAGTTTCCCAAAAATTCTTTCCAGAACTCTGGGGCAAACAAATATTATGGATGGAAGCATTAAACTAAAATAATCTTCAGAATTGTTCAGTTAATTAAGATACTTTCTTGTCACTGAACTCTTTGATAGTTCGATCAAGATGCTACAAAAGCCTAGATGCCACTGATTTTGCTAATAATAAGAAGAATGCCAACCTAAGTAAAATCATACAAAATAAACAAATATCATTCTAAGAATGACAGTCATGTTACATATAGCCTGTGAGATCAGGATTTCCTTTGAGGGAAGTAATTCTTCCACAAGCATTTTACAATGACATTTTACAGTCAACAATGACTGAATAACAATTACTGTAGGATGTATTTGCTCAAGTTATGTCACAAAATTTTTGTCCTCAACATTTTAAACGTGCTGGTTATGCTTCATTGGTCCCTCCACCCTCTAGGTAGGTGTTTAGCAATAGCAGTACTATAAAATAAAACTCATAACAAAAGAAACTGATCACATTCTAATGGGGTTCTTTTTGGGTTTCTTCATAATAAGACATTGAAAAATAAATTATTATGCTATAGAAGAATAGAGATTACAGATCATTACAAAATGTCAATGAATAAATGTTCAGCTTCCCAAATATATCACATAAAGAATGGACAAGAACATTCAATCAATTTTGGAAAGCAGTTGTGATAAATGAAACAGCAATGTTTCATTACAGAAAATATCTTGAAAGGGTCATGAGAACTTGATATTACATAGTTGATGTTTCCCTGGAAACTCTACAAAATAGCAACATTGATGAGAATAACTGATGAGGAATGTAATCCGATCACAATAACTTAACTAACTAACTTCTAAGGTTGGACAAAATTTGTTTCATTTCGTGACCAGATTCTCCATGAAGCTAGATCCTAAAACTTAACATAAATGAGTAAGATAACAATAATACTTACTAGATTGGCTCTTTAGGTACCATGGTGCACACTCTTTCTTAATAACTGCGTCCTTAAGATCATTAGGATTATTTACTCTTGATTTATCATAACCATAAGTGCAAACAAGTTGCTTCTGCACTTTAGCTTTATCCCACATTCCGAGATTCTCAATGTAAATAAATGATGAGAAATCTTCAGCTGGACATTCTTCCACACAAATCTATTGAGAGGATGAAAGAATCCCAATAATTAGCACAAAAAATTATCTCTTTGAAATATGTAGCAATGTTAAGGCAATTAATACAATTGCCATGCCACAGAAGTCATGAAAATATTGTAAATATCAATAAAAAGATAATGGAATGCATAAATGTTACATCCCTCTCTAACCCCTAGGATAATTCCTGTGACCTACATATTTAAATTAATATATACTTTATTGGTTGATTTCACACTCCCAGTATAATTCCTAATTTCACACACCAAATATAATATCCCTGGGATAAGCAAGGCATCAATTTGACAAAAAAAATTAATGATTGTTTTTCAAAAATGTATTTTTAGGATAATTGAAGACAAGGTCTGTAATTTGAGTTTTAAAGACAATCTGAATGCCAATTAAATGAGGCAAGAGTATAATCATTACAAAAAATATTTAAGTATCTTGAGGTATTAAAGAGGATGGTAGTTGACTTACTTGAGGTGTAGGACATCCAGTGTGAATGAGAGCTGGTTGAGCACATCTTGTTAGGTCAAAAAAGAGTAGAAAGGGTTTATCCCTGACACCTTCATCCACCCCACATCTCTTCCCAAATGAGTCAGTCGGATACAGTAAATTCTCAGGAGAACCTCTGATATATGCTGAAAGATTAAAGGTAGAATCAAATTATTCACAAAATAATTTTAGATTAGAGGCCACATTTAAAACTAATTTAAACTCATTGGTAAATATAAACACAATCTGACTCTGACTGGGAGAAGAGAGGGAGGGGAAGGGTGTAAGGACACCCAATCTCCGTTTTTGCTATTTTATACATTCTGCCACGATTTTCTTCCGGTTGCCTGATGATGAGGTATTACCCTCGAAACCAGTCGTGTTTTTATCAAATATATCTTCTGTAGACGGAGTCGGATTGTGTTTTTATTTACTAATCATGGAGAAGTTTCACAAGATATCTCCAGAATTGATTCATTCATTCAATAATTTAAACTCAGTTGAGTCTCTTCTATAAATTCTGTTGGAGGAAGGTGTTAGAAATTAGTATTTGCCTAATATACACCTATCAGATTCAATGTGATTTTTCAGGTGTACAAAACAAAGATTACACTCACAGTAACATAAGCTGCTTATAAGTGAAACAAAGCAATATTCATGAAAGAGCATCAATTCATGGAAGAATGAGACAAAAGTGCAAAATTACAAGAAAGGCTTCCATGGTGATAAGAAGAAACCCATGAGTCAAAGCACAATGTTCTTTGCAATTCAGCTTCCAGATAGCCAAGTGGGCTACATGTTCAACTTCAGTGAAAGTGGACGCAGACTCAATTCCTGGTTGGAGCCTATGTGCGAAATTACTTAAGCTGTCGAAGTACTTATAACAATATCACTACTACTCTTTGCAACTGCTACTGCATGTCTATTCCTGACCTCAGAAAAAAATTATCACTCTCGGCCCATAAGATGCAGGCTGATTTTAGATTAATTTTTGTAGAAAAAAAGTGAATCTTATGAGCTGCAAAATACAATATATACATGCAAGAGTAAGTCCACTACTTTTAAAAATAAATTGTCACTGTCTTCCCACAATAACAATTTTAGTGTTAATTTAATAAATATTTCTGACCACTACAAATACTTGGGCGTAACATTTAGAAAAACATTTATTCAACCGTAGCAAAGGCATATAGAATTTTAGATTTCGCTAGGAGGAATTTAAAGAGTAGTAGCAGTGAGGTAAAGTAGCTGTGTAAAAACACTCCATCTTTTGGCAAGCGGAGCTCGTACTCAGAGACAAACGGGAAGCTCCGGATTACCAATTTCTGGGAAGGCCCTTCCCATGGTCAGAAATTGGTAATCCAGAGCTTCCCGTTTGTCTCTGAGCGTGAGTTCCGCTTGCCGGAAGATGGCTTACAGAGTGTTTGTAAACCTCTAATGAAGTAAGGATTTGCTTGGTCAGGTGATGTACAATGAGGGATCTAGCCTGTGGCTGCTACAGTAGCCAAGAAAGCCTGTCATGAATCCTGAAATATCCAGAAAAGGCAGACTACTTGTCATGAATTATATATGAATACTTTTGTAATACTTATGTGTAATATATTTATGTATAAGTAAATGATTATCATGTTGGCAGTAGTAGTGAGTAAATATTATGTTTTTATATTGTAAATTTCACATCATTATGTAAGTATAAGACTACCAACAGACATCACCCCACAATTATTCATAAAAATAATAATTTAAGGACACTGGGCATTTGATGTTACAATGTAATGTGTCAAATTTTATGACACTTTGCCATACAAATCACTCCATAATTGAAAACTTTTTTTTATATAACATTATTCCAGCAAAAAATGCCTAGTACATAATTCAGAACCATTGATGGGGTGCATGAATACCTTTCTTTAAATAGAATTGAGGCTGAGATTTTATCAAATGCAAACCAATTAGATTTGGTTGTAAGCTATGGACCTTTTACTTTAATACTTAATCTTATATGAATCACAGCTTCTGCTGCATTTTCTCATTGGGGGCCTCAGTGTGAAAGGAGCCTTAATGTGTACTTTGGGGATCTTTAAGTTTCTGTCTCTCATGTACTGCACGAAAAAAATTGCTGCTACAGAGAAAATACATTTTCAACCAGGAAGGAGTGATTATTCCAAGGAGAAATGAAACCACACGCAAGAGTATCTTTGACTTAAAATAACACATCTACAGAGGTTAGTTTTTCTAATTGCAATGAAGATGAATTCAACGAATAACAAAAATACTTCAATTTTATAGAAATATTTCTTGACTGGGTCAACAGAAATGATATTTAAATTCTTATAAATCTGGCTTTAAGGATCTTTGGCACTTTGGCAATCTTCCATATTGTCTCTTGCTTATTTATTTGAATTTCAAATGAATTAAAAAAAGGGAATATGGAGAAAATCATCCATAGTTTCACCATTTTTTAATCATATTTCAAAATTTGACATTTTGTTCTTACAGACAGGACATACCCATTATTGTAATCTAAAAAAAAGCCAAATAAAATAATTCAATAGAATTGTACGTGTCTATTAATACTCAATTTAAAAAAATTCCAACAACAGTGAAAAGTTCTTTTCTCTTTGAAGGGTTGATGATTGTGGAATTCTGTTATATAGTTTTAATTTTATGTACTTCAAAACTTTGTTCAATTGAAAATTCTTCATCGTCTTATATTGAAATTTCTAAATAATGTCTTTTAAACATGATGTGCATTTAAAATTTTTCTTTCTCTTTAATAACAGATAATGTACTGTTATATTAAATATAAGTCTTGAAATTCTTTCAAGAATACAAGAGCACATATCAGTATGGATAAATATTCAGCATGTAAATATCAGTATGGATAACTATTTAGTGTGGACACAGAGAAGCAATACATGAGTACTATTTTTAGTGTTTTGATCTAATGGTTCTGAATGTATTTTCACCCTATTTCCAGAGTGATTGTTAATGCAACTCTTCTCAACAATGATTGCTTTTTTAAGGATGGCTACGTAATTGAATAATGCATGATATTGGTCACAAAAGATTTCATCAGAGATTTTCATCAATTGAATGTGTTGTGATATTTAAATCTATCCTTTAACAATAAACACAAGTAGCTCTATATTGTCTCATGAAGAATATATAACGAGTAAATATCATTTTACACAAAAACAATGAATTAAAGAATACAATATTAAAACCTAGATCTTGGAAATTCTTTCATATGATTCCATTTTCAATATTTACTTTTGTAGAGTGTAGTAAAACAATATTCTTTTGATTTGGCCTTTATTAACAAGGCTTTTTTCAAACCTCCTAAAAGATATTTTTCTTTCACATCTTGATTGATAATAATTGATCTAAGTTGATAATAATTGCACAATAGCATAAAGAAATACTGCAGCATCATTAATGAATCTTGATAATCAATAAATAGAAAAAATTACAAAAATGTGAATAATAAGAGCTGCACACAATGCTGGTGACCTGTAGAGTTTACACAAAAGTGTCAATATGTTTTGATTTTGGAGGAAGTTATCCTGCCCCTAGATTGTAGACAATTTTGTGTTTAATTCATGGCTCTGAAAACCATCCCATAGACAAGTCCCTTTCTTGTCATTAATTCTGATAACCTACTACCTCAGCATAAGGATATATCAGTAAAAAAGAACATAAAAAACACAAGCAATATGTAAGCATACCATCACTACATAGATTTACATTTACATTTGAACCCTGCAAACTGCTAGAGCGCATGGCAGGGGGTGTAAAACACTGATATACCTATCTAACCTGCACTGCTGTTCGCTTCTCTAATACATCGCGGAAAGAATGACCAAAAATAACTAACCGTCCTGGAAACTATCTCCCTGTAATGCTTCTTCGTTCTGTCCCGAAGATCACGTTCGGTACTAACTGGGATGGCAATATCAACAACCTCCTCCCTGAGATCCGTAGTAGTAGTAGATCACCATGATAGGTGTCTAAAAAGAATTTCCACAAGATGCAAGAAATGGTAATGGTGCCTTTAAACATGAATGACTGGTACCACCGTAGTGAATGCATACTTAATATAAAAATATATTTATGAAAGATTTCAGGAATGCAATTAGCCATTCCACACCTAAAGGTGGAGCACTGCATTAAAATATGCTGTGGCAGACCTATGGCACAGACATCATCTCATTTCTTAGTCTCACTCTGTACAAGAGACAATGGTATAAACCATATAATTAAAGAGAGGTACTTACAAAGAAGATATCATGATAATAACCATATCACAATATTGCCATTGGCAAGCTAAATCGCGCCCATATGTTTCCTCAAACATTTGTTTGATAATTATTCAATTTTTTATATAAAATTCAAATATTTTAATATGTATTCAAATTTGTAATTTCAATTCAAATCTCTATTAATTGAATCCTAAAAAGTTGCAATCGAATTTCCAATGTTTTGATGTATCCTAATATTTTCTACCCGTTAACACCCTGCATCCTCTTTCAGGACTTAATGTAAGCAATAACATATCCCACATATTTGCAACAGGAATGGATATATTGTTAAGATGACCTTCCCATTGATGAGGGGAAATTTTATGATTTAAGTGGTCATTCAGCTAAGTTCTGAAATGAATCGAATTAAATATTTGAAGTAAATACATTTCTAATAACAAAATAGTAAGAGATACTTAAATTTTTCCACTTTAGGCATATTATTTTAAGACATTCTTTCTTATTTTCCTTCAATGAACATTTTTGCTTCTAATTTGAATCCTTTTCAACCATTTCAATTCCATTCATACTTGGGTTCTTCACTTCAGTCTTTTGTCGTGAGAGTTTGTACGCCCACGGGAAATATGCTTAAATATAACCTATATCTTGGGAACGGATAAATGATTCTTAAGGTCCCGATGCAGTTGGCTAGCAAGACTGCCATCCGTGTTTGTCCAAGATATTTTCATAGATCGTTCACAGAGTGCATTTTAGTGTGCATAAAAAGTTAATAATTTTAAAACTTTCAAAAACTCGCCCCATCCACTTTCCCGAACAGCCGTTAAGATGGTAATTGCAAAGCGGAAAAGATGCGATGTAATGGAAACAATCAAAACAGCATTTGCTAATGTCAATAAGAACTCCCTTCACTGATCCTCCGTCTGCATTTCTTAGCGTCGATACGGCGGGCGCCATTCCTCATTGATTGTTTTGCGTCGTCGCCACCGCTCCCACGAGAAACTAGGAGAATTCGGTTGTGGTACAGCAATTTTAAATTGAGTAAGAAATCATTTGCAGGCGCTGAAAATGCAATTGTCTGATTCCGTCAATAGCAGTGGGTTGCTAAATCGTTGAATTAGCAATCAAACAGCAAAATAAATAAACGCCATCAATGAGATTTGTTGGAGCAATCCCGGTCATCAAGACCGTAAACGACTCCTTACGAAAGTTTTGCAATATATCTATTAATCTACGTATGTGCCCTGCGAAGCGCCTTTCGGCGTGAGTCAGGGGATGCAATTCTCTCATCTGTTACTTTTGCATATTGTAGAAGTATGTTGAGTAATTAATAACGTCTCATTTGTCAAATAGGCTATCTAACTTTTCCACTAGAGTCGAGTGAGTGACAATTAGCATGGTATTCTTACTATGCTTATCAAAATGTTCTTCACGCAGAGAATCGACGGGTAGTTCTGCTATTCTAATACTTTATTTTTGAGTGTGTAAGTTCGCCTGAAGCTCGAGAAACAGAATTTGCAAAAATGTTTTTAAAACAATATTAAACGTTAACGCCATGAAGATAATAGACTTCATCACGAGTATCTTTTGGTTTCCGGCTCGAGACAAGTCAAAACATTCAAATAAGAAAAGCATATGAAGTTCATTTGAATCTTTCGCAGGCCGTATTTCTACCGGAAAAGTAAATTAGCTGTTTGGGAAATACAGTGATACCTCGGCTACGGAGTAACTCCGCAAAAATATTTTCCACTGCTTGTTGGAATAGGTTTAAGTAGTTTGGCCTCTAAAATTCCAACAAAAATTACTTGATCTCGCTTCCGTCATTTTTTTGTTATTTCAGATACTTGCATGAGAACTTTAAGAAAGGATTAGCGCTTACGCCTTTTAAGGCGTATATAGCGCCTGCGATAGGATTTTCCTACTAACGCATTAACGCCCGACGGAAAGATAACAGATAGCAAAATATAAATCTAGGGAACGTAATATACATTGCTGAAATACTGCTGGAAACAACTTTACCTCGCGTAGTCGTATTGTAATTCTTAATTATTCATGACGATTCCTTAACCACCTGGTTTTTACATTAACTGGATTAACAAAATCAAGTATTTTGTCGACGAGGTCTGTTCTGATAATTTTTTCGAATAGATATCATCGGTAATCAAGTCTTCTACCCTTCGGTTTTTCTTTCACTCTCGATAAGAAGTGCATTTAAAATTTTTCTTTCTCTTTAATAACAGATAATGTACTGTTATATTAAATATAAGTCTTGAAATTCTTTCAAGAATACAAGAGCACATATCAGTATGGATAAATATTCAGCATGTAAATATCAGTATGGATAACTATTTAGTGTGGACACAGAGAAGCAATACATGAGTACTATTTTTAGTGTTTTGATCTAATGGTTCTGAATGTATTTTCACCCTATTTCCAGAGTGATTGTTAATGCAACTCTTCTCAACAATGATTGCTTTTTTAAGGATGGCTACGTAATTGAATAATGCATGATATTGGTCACAAAAGATTTCATCAGAGATTTTCATCAATTGAATGTGTTGTGATATTTAAATCTATCCTTTAACAATAAACACAAGTAGCTCTATATTGTCTCATGAAGAATATATAACGAGTAAATATCATTTTACACAAAAACAATGAATTAAAGAATACAATATTAAAACCTAGATCTTGGAAATTCTTTCATATGATTCCATTTTCAATATTTACTTTTGTAGAGTGTAGTAAAACAATATTCTTTTGATTTGGCCTTTATTAACAAGGCTTTTTTCAAACCTCCTAAAAGATATTTTTCTTTCACATCTTGATTGATAATAATTGATCTAAGTTGATAATAATTGCACAATAGCATAAAGAAATACTGCAGCATCATTAATGAATCTTGATAATCAATAAATAGAAAAAATTACAAAAATGTGAATAATAAGAGCTGCACACAATGCTGGTGACCTGTAGAGTTTACACAAAAGTGTCAATATGTTTTGATTTTGGAGGAAGTTATCCTGCCCCTAGATTGTAGACAATTTTGTGTTTAATTCATGGCTCTGAAAACCATCCCATAGACAAGTCCCTTTCTTGTCATTAATTCTGATAACCTACTACCTCAGCATAAGGATATATCAGTAAAAAAGAACATAAAAAACACAAGCAATATGTAAGCATACCATCACTACATAGATTTACATTTACATTTGAACCCTGCAAACTGCTAGAGCGCATGGCAGGGGGTGTAAAACACTGATATACCTATCTAACCTGCACTGCTGTTCGCTTCTCTAATACATCGCGGAAAGAATGACNGGTGCATCGCACCCGGGCGGAGGCATCTCAAGGGCGGCAGCTGAGTTTTGCCAAATATTATTATTATTACAACAATATTATTTGTTGTTTTCTGTGTTGTAGACACGACATACCGAGGAAGGATTATGTTGTGAAATTAAATACTGGCAAACATTTGGAGGAAAGAATTACGGATAACTCAATATTAGAAAAGAATATTTGTGCAGAGAATTCAATTGAAGAATTGGAATCGAAAAAAGGTTTTCTAGAACAAACAATAAATCCTCTTCAGGTTTTGCAATGTATCCTCACCAGAGATTTGATCGGAGTCTAAACTAATTTGCAAATAGCTTTGCGTGTTTTATTGGCTTTTCCGGAGAATGCTGCTGCTAAGAATATCAAGATACTCAAAAGCAATGAGAACTCTTAACTCATAATGACCATTCACAATGTCAGGTTAGGGAATATACTATGTTACTGATGATTTGTGACTCACGTAAGCTGGGGAACGAAGTCATGAAACATTGGTTTTTTTAAGTCTTTCAAAATAATTTTTACCTGCTAATCAGGATATGTATTGCCTTGGTATTTAATTTTAAGGGGCAGCAAATTATGTTCGCACCCAGGCGGCAGACATGCTGGGAACGGCTCTGGGCATTCTATTCTTTTACTATTCTATTCTTAACTTTTTTGATTAATAAGCAATCGGAATAGACTGAAGAGATTCAGTCGTCCGACTCACTGCAGTTAAGCGTTAAGAGAAAAATTCGTTTTCTTACGTAATTTTAAATAATAAATATAACTTATACTTTTCCACAAATATATTTTTGGTTTTGCAACCAATGGTTTCGAACTGTCAGTTCATCGTCAGGCTTAGGAATGCAAAAGAAGAATTGAGACATAGGGATATAAGGGACAACAAATTGGGCAAAGGGAAAATGGGGGGGGAGGAAGAAGGGTCTTGGGAGAAATATGGGAGCCATCAGTTGGAGGGCAGGGGAAGGAGAGATCCAGCAGAAAAGTTGACGAAGTGATTATGAGAGAGAAATGCAAGTTGAGAGGTATAAAGGATTATCTGTAAAAAGATGTTCATTGGCTAGCGAATGTGAATGATGGAGGTGATGAAGGATATGAAATTTCTCTATGGTATCTAAATTGAAGCATTCTGCAGAAAAATGAAGGATTGTAGGAGTGAAATTGGAAGAATGATTGTTTTCAAGGATTCAAGGACGCGCAAAGTGGAATCTTGAGGGGGCTCTGTTTATTTATCTGCTTTCTTTCCTTACTTTAATACTTCGGCGACTTCATCCAACGTAAATTCTGTTGCACTCATTACAGTGGATCCTGTATATCCCCGGTTTAAGTAAAAGGTCTATTTTGTCCTTCCCATTGCATAATAGGTATTTTTAATTTTTGTTATTAGAAAAGGAAATAATACTTCGGAAATGCATTGCAAATTCTATAGGTGGCATTTCCTATGAAATTAAATTTGATAATGGAGGTTTCTGAATGTTGATGGGAGTCGGAGAAAAGATATGACAGAGCAATTTTCCTCTTTTTACATTCTAATAGTTTGTTTATTAGACCTGAGGAGTAACCATTATTGACCGCTATTGTGTGGATCAGTGGTTCCCAAACTTATTTGGCCTACCGCCCCCTTTCCGGAAAAAATATTACTCAGCGCCCCCCTGGAAATTGAACGGAGTTTTGTTGGCCGGCGATTTGAACTCTCTTTAATAAATTATCTGATCTTTATCAAGGCGTGACAATACCAACACCTTTAAAAATGTGCGTAAATTGCAATATTCGTCGGAAAATAATCGGGTTAGAAGAGCGAGTGGGCATTATCGCTTAGGCACCAATGAGAAGAACCGAAAAAAATATTCCTTAACGTAAAGTTTGAAATCACACTGGAATTGAGCTCGCTTATTTTATTGCCCCCATGCTGTCACTTGCCTGTCGACGGCTAGCGACCGCGACCTTTCAATTTTTAAGTTTCTTTCATGATGCTCACCGCTATTCGGGGGTGTTCATCTTCTAACGTAGCCATGGAAAAACAAGTGAAGATTTGAATTACTCTTATCTGCAGCGATTGATAGCAATCTAGCTCCTTTATCCTGTTGCTACACGTCTCCGAGGCATGAGTCGCAGTTACAATCGTATATATTAATGCAAATAATGATTTTTTGGCCGTCAATGAGTGATTACATACAGTCATATAAAATTCTTAATTCAATGGAAAAAAATAAGAATGAAAATAATAATGTATCTAACCGGATTACGTGTAAATCCAACACTGTAACCACTGCACCAACACGTTCCACAATATGTTTAACTAGCTTAAAATTATGAAAAGAAAATAATTTATTAAAAATAAACTAAAAATAAATAAAAAAGAACCCCATTACACATTTGCTACATTTCACCGCATCAACGTCAATTAGAAAACAAAGTAATCGTCCCACACTTGGTTTCCTGACTATTGAGCGCGCGACAATTGAGCGCGCGACAATTGAGCGTGCGACAATTGATTCATTCTACATAATTAAAATAGAAATTGAATTCAAAGAAAACCTAGGTTGAAAATTAGGGTTTCTACATTATAGATTCCCGAAAATCCAATATTGATGGCCTCTAACCATACACCAACACGTCCCACAATAGACTTAACTGGCTTAAAATTATGAAAAGTAAATAATTTATTAAAAAATACTAAGGCCCATTTGCAAGAACCCCGTTACACTTTTACTACATTTCATCTCCTCTATCAGAAAAAAAATATTTCGTTCAAATCGGCGGAGCATATTTCGTGGCCTCTCCTTGTTAGTATGTACTATGTGTACATACATACAACACCACCCTAATGGTGCAACGCACCGGGTATACGAGATGATACATACCCAAAGGAGAAACCTACCCCAAAAAATTACTGTCTGTTCAAGGAGTTCTCAATAGCCTTCTATGGGTTGATTTTGGTGCAGATGCTGCAAAGCAAAATCTAGAATTTCTCCCACTGTTCTAACTCTCATCGAGCAAGCCATTCTTGCATTCCTGATTTAAATTTACATGACCCTCTTTCAATACCGCACCCAAAGGAAAATGGTATCTTTCAATTACTGTGCTCCGAATTGGTACCTTACGGAATTTCAGGGTGGGGGAGCCAGGGGATTTCTCAGAGAATAATAACATCCCAGCAGTAATTCAGGAAGGCTTCGACTTTCAGCCGACCTTTAACCGGAACACTCAGTATATTGCCGATTCTTTTGAAGGGGTATTTACATTAATATATATTTATTTATACATATTTATCCTCTTATTTAATTAAATAAAGTATTCCATGATACCGAAACACCGATACATTTTGCCTTTGATCGGCACTTCGGCCGGGATTGCAGTTCTTCTGTGTACGTAAGGCGATATTTTATAACCGGATGACCCTCCCGGATGTTGTGCGAAATAAAATGTTGATGGACGGCTGAATTTTCCACAAAATTCAATCTTTCAACAACTTTACAAAATTTTGGTTAATTTCCTACTGTAATTTGATCTTCAGCCGAATCACATGCAAACCTATAGACCTCGAAAGATTTTTTGTATTTAGAAAAAAAAGGTTTCTGTCAATAAATTCCATTCTAATCCGGGTATCAACTTTTATTTCCGCGAATCGACTTCAGCTAGCAGTGAATCGAGTAATTACTTACTAACTGATACTCACCAAACACAGAGAGGACAGCCCAAAGAACCAGAAATACTGTGAACAGAGCCAAGCATAGGATATCCGTGCACGATCTTTTCTTCTTCGGGCCCGTGAAGTCAGGGTCATATTGATATTTGGAGCCTAAATGGAAAAGAAACTCATTACATTCATTCATACATTAATCTCTGAGTCATACTTATATAAACTTTCACAAAGAACCTCAATATCTTTCCACATCATTCCATAATATGAACACACCGACGAACAAGTGAAAAATCACTTAATGCAAATTCCTATACACAGATCTGTTAAATACAACAAATCTTTTCATGTCACCGCCTGTAGATACTGGATCGCACTCCATGATAGTTAGAATCCACCTTCCCATTAAAGAAGCGCCTTTGTGAACTACTCCTTTCCGACCAGATTTGCACCGACAGTAACACCCACTAATATGCCTTAGTTTATAATCGCTTTTTAAAAACCTTCGTTATTTATTTCTATATCTTCTTCAGTACTGATATCTTTTAACAATAATATTCTCAATTATTTGTAATTTGATTTTATTTGCATTTTTAATATCTGAATTTAATATTTGAATTTTTAATATTTTATTTTTATTACACTATTTTTAATGTCTCAATTCTTATTGATTTTTAATATTATGTATATATTTATTCCCTCCTCTGGACTACAACCTTGTCGTGGTAGAAGGGCTTGCGTGTTCCTATGACCTAGAGAGCGTAACTGGCGGGAACTATGTTCCTGGTAGGGTCACCCATGCCAGGATGGTCAATAGGTAGGGGCCAGACGAAAGGTAGTCCACGCAGTGTCTGTACCTCAGTGAGGCGGCTGCAAAGGCGTCTGTACCCCAGTGGGGCGGCCATTATGGGTGATGGTAGTGTCACATTAAGAGAAAGGTTGAGAAAGGCAACGGGAAACCACCTCGACTGCCACATTTATCCCAAGCAATTATGATGTACCAATATAAGAATATTGTAAGTGGCGTAAACGGGACTCAACCCTCTACGGGGAGTGTCGTGCCCGGCAGTGATAGGAGTAAGGCTATCTCGGTCGTCATTCCACGAAACCCTTACACAGGAAACGACAAGAAAAGATGAGAGAAGATGGCCTAGGAAACAAGGGTGGGAACCTAGGATGTTAGGACAATGCATAGATAAAGGGAAGTGGGAAATGTAAAGGTAGAAATGAAGAGGTCCAACATTAACATACTAGGGCTATGTGAAGTGCGATCGAAGGACGGGGGTGATTTCTGGAGTAATGATGTCAGAGTAATTTTCAGTGGGGGAAATTCTAGCCAGAGGGGAGTTGCGGTAGTGCTAGACAAGAAAGCGGGAAAAGCCGTGATAACTACAGAGCTAATAAGCGACCGGGTTATGTCAGTAGAACTAAAGGCTGAGCCAGTAAACACAGTGATAGTTCAGGTGTACTTGCCCACTAGCGAACATAGTGATGATGAAGTAGAACTTTTTTATGAACAAATTGAATAAGTAATAGGAAGGGTTAGAGGCAATAAAATCTAATTGTAATGGGAGACTGGAATGCAGTAGTTGGGCAGTAGAATTTTGTAAGAGGAATAACCTCTGTATTACAAACACACTTTTACAGCACCATAATAGAAGGAGGTACACATGGAAAAAGCCAGGAGATACGGATAGGTACCAAATTGATTATATTTTGGTATGAAAAAGGTTTAGAAATAGTGTTAGAAATTCAAAAAGTTACCCTGGTGCTGATGTTGACTCAGACCACACCTGGTCAAGATGAAAACGGAGCTAAAGATTAAAAAGATTTTTCGGGCAAAAATTACACCAAAATGGAACCTTGAAGCCCTTAAAAATGGGAAATCGGGAGAGTTCCAAGAGTCAGTTAGTAAGGCCTTAGAGGATAAAGGAAGGGAACTTACTATAGACGGAGAATGGGAAAAGATTAAAAACAGTATCAAGGATAGTGCNGCACATGGACCTACCGAAAGGTATGTATGTGTGTATGTATCTAAGATACAATTTTACATCAAATCTTGTTTCTAAAATCACGTAAACGTAAACCGCATTCTCACCCGCGGGCAGCATGTCGTCTTGTAGGTCAGAGATAAAAAGATTTCGTAATTTGTTACTAGAGATCATTCTACCTCCCAAACACAAACCCTATACTAAATGTATATACGCATACACTCGTTGCAATAAAATTTCCTCTAGTAACCACATATTCAGAAGTTTTAAAGATTACTGAGTACAGATGTTACCCTTTTAATTTCATTACGAATGAACGTGTATTTCTCAAATAAATTTGAACGCTCTCACTCATAAGAAATAATGAGGAAGAAAATAATAAACTGTACGAAAGGCAGGTAAATATATTTAAGGTAACTCTGACATTTCTGAGTCTTCAAGTTAATGTTAAACAGCATAAGACTTATTTGCAGGCCTAAATTACCAACATTTCATGAAACCTTTTCATCAAGTGGATATATAGAATCGAGAAGCAAGATTCGCTCTTTTTAAAAGAAATGTCTGAGATTAAATTTTATACTACGTATTAACGCCAAGCCAAGTGGTGCTTCCCCTGCGACACGCCGAAAGGCAGTTTTTAGTTTAAGTTTTAAGTTTAAGCATCTCATTATTTTTCGAGGAAGAGTTAGACACAAGGATGAAATTCAGGCGACAAAATAGACTTGAGAACACTGTATTATTTATTGCATATATTGTATGAACCTTTGGCAGGTTTTTGGAGGCGTTTTCTTCCCTGGGGTGAGTACCAGACAGGAATATTAATCTTTAATATTACCCCTTGAATGACAACGAGTACCACCTGGCATAAAGCCTATTTGTAGTCATCACATGTGAATTGAATAATAATTGAAATACGTCATGGAATTGTATTTGAGAGATTATCTACTACGCTCTATTATTTATATATCTTGGTATTTAAACCGTCGAGGCAAATGTCCTGGTATTATTTCAACGCCGCACGTTAAATGCAATAGCTCTAAATGGCGCTGTAAGTCAAATTAATTAACCCTCAAATTAAAGGTTTAATAGCCTCCGCTTTAACTGCCCCCATTACTGCCCCTTTGATGCCGTGCGCCCGTGAATTTCCGCAACCCACGCGACGGATTGAGGGTAAATGGTATGCTAGTGGCCGTGATAGTTTGCCATGCGGCGGAATAGCAAGAAGGATTTCATTGTGACTTTAGCCGACAAAAAACATGTCTCCATCCCATTCCACTCCGTCAGCTGCTGTACGCTTAGATGCTGAATAAATATTGGCAACATGGCTGCTATGGAAATCCTGCGCTTCCATGAAACCACGCTCTCTCTAGCGGAATGATAATACCAAAGGAATACGAAGCGAGTGCCTTCCTAAGGAAATGGATAGTCCCAAGAGGTATGGGCGATATTTCTTTCTTACGTGAATTCCTTTACTTAACCTCCTCCATATACTCAGCTGCAAATTTCTGCTTAGACAATTTCTCAGACGACCAGGAGGTGAATCACGTCATCTAGGAATCAAACAGGATTTCGGCAAAGATATTTAATTCCTAATACACATGAAACAAGTTGCGTATGTTTACTTAATAATAACTTAATATAACTTTTGATTATTCACTTTAGGTGCTTTTGTACTTCTTGTAGTGAACTAATGCGGCTGGATGTAAAATTCATTGTTTATTTAATGTCTAATTAAAAT
>KZ308887.1:0-48226 GCA_000376725.2 Ladona fulva
ACGGGATTGTCTCCGCGAACACAGCTATTATTCCTTGGGGACGATTCTCACACTCGTTTGATATGAGCGCGCTCCTTCGCCATATCTTTAGTGTTGCCGATCATGAAAATTTCTCATCAGCTTCCCATCCTTCCCATCTCTCCACGACGGACTTCCCCTAAATTCATGGTGGAAAGGGTGGAAAGACTGGAAAAGACTATAGAGTACATAGCTCCGGCGTACGAATTTTGGGCACGTTCGCGCATGATGTTTGAGTCGGGGTAGAAATGGCGGCGACTTAAATTTCTTAAGGGGGTTTTAGGCCTGTTCTATCAGTCGATTGTCTTCAAGGTTTCGTAGTCACACATTGTATGTTATTAACATACAAACTTCATGTAGGTATGCAGCACGGAGACGAAATGTGAGAAATTGCACTGATAGTACACGACGTAAAACAATGGGCAGAGGATCGGAGATGAAAGTGATGTTAGAAGAAAATGAAAACATAAAAATAGTGGGAAACTGACGTTAAATCGAGTGAGATAATTTAGATATTATGTCATCGATGGACATCCTTTCCAACCTCCTAAATAGAGTGAGCGACTTAAGTCCCAAATCGAAGACGAAAGGAACAGTTACGTTCGCGCATTGGAAAAATAGAGGTTTCTCTGCGGAGATCGGAACTGAAGACTCACAAGCCTTCAAAAGGCTGTCTGTTATGTCTGCCTCAATATTTGGTACCTTTACGCACTTCTTTAAGTAGAAGACGCTCAAAGTCAATTTTCCATAATCCGCACAATGCATTTTTTACGGAAAAAATCACTTCGAACAATATAGAATACTGGACTGATGACCACCGTATGCACGGCTTACGAGGAACATAGACGTGTGATAACTGAGGAGAAGAGGCAGGGATGCTAGATAACGTGGGCATTTTCGCATTCACCTTACCTGAGAGGGTCCACCTCTCTCACTGTGTTTTAAATACCTCATGCCTTTCCTTGATATTATTATTATTATACAATAAAAAAGTTACAAGTGGACGGAAGTCCGGTGGCAACTTATATACAAAATATACAATTTTAAAAACGAGCTTACACCTAAATTAAGACAATCAACAAAATGAATATAAATTTTCTACACTTCTTACAAAATACATCTACATCTTCCATAATGCATACAAGAACACAATACAATCAAATATCAAAATAGTCTTGAAGGCTCCAACACTAAGCATAAATGTCTATATTTTAACAATAAAACTAAGTATATTTAGCAATATATGCACTCCGAAAATTTTTACAGAAGGTCACATGCTTTTTTTTTTTAATTTTTCACAACGTTTTTTAATTTTTTCCTGAACGCCTTTTCATTTGCAGGTAAGGGATTGAACATTTCTTCAGGTAATTGGTTCCAGTCCAATATGGATCTATTTATGAATGAAAATTTACCAACATCTTTTCTCTTGGTAAAAGCACGTACTTTATAACGATGATCGTTTTTCCCTAAGTAAAAAGGTTCCATCAATTTAGAAGATAATTCTTTCCAGGAAGGTTTACCCGTATATGCGCGATAGAAACACACTAATCTGTTTATTTTCCTTCTTTTCTCCAAAGTGTCCCACTTGAGCTCTCGCAACATTTCTTTAACGCTTTCAGTCCTATGAAATCTACCTGTTACAAATCTAGCTGCTTTGCGTTGGACTTTTTCGATACTTTTAACGAGACAGCGATCATAAGGATCCCAAACTGAAGAAGAATACTCCAAAATTGGTCTGACCAGCGATTTGTAGGCAAGTTCTTTTGCTTTTCCGCTACTATTTTTTAAGTTTCGTTTTACGAAGTTTAATGCTTTAAATCCTTTCGAAACAATACTATTGACTTGGTGCCTCCATGTTAGATCCTGACTTAAGTGGATCCCGAGATATTTTATGGTTTCTACTTTAGGGATTTCCACACCCTCCATGAAGTATGAGTGGCAGCTTTTGATCTTTTTCTTTGAAAAAATTATATGTTTACATTTGTTTGCATTTATGCTCATTCTATTTTCGTTTACCCAAGATAATAGCGTATCAATGTCCGTTTGCATTTTTTCCCTGTCATTTTCGCTCTCCAAGATTCTATACACAAAGCAGTCGTCAGCAAATAGCCGAACCTTGGAAGAGATATTTTTAGGCAGATCATTTATGTAGATAAGGAATAGGAGTGGTCCTAAAACACTCCCCTGTGGTACCCCCGAGGTGATATTAATTTCGCTCGACAAACTATCTCCGATTTTTACTTTTTGTGTCCTATCCAAGAGGAAGGCTTCAATCCAATGAACAACCTGTAGATCCAATCCAAGAGTATACACTTTCGATAGGAGCAAGTCGTGAGGAACTTTATCAAATGCTTTGTTAAGATCTATTATAATGCCTTCAACTTCCATACTATTATCAAGTGTTTCCGCTATGTCCTCACACAGACCGAGTAATTGCTGTTCGCATGAGTATCCGTTCCTAAACCCGGACTGCCCCGGAAAGAGCCAAGAATTACTTTCTAAATGCTTTCTCAAGTAATCAGCGATAAGTTTTTCCATGACTTTACAAACTACAGAGGTAAGACTTACCGGTCTATAGTTAACCATTTTCGTTCTGTCGCCCTCTTTAAAGACTGGTATTACAGTTGCTGTTTTCCAGTCAGTTGGAAGATCACCATTCGTCATCGTAACGCGGAAGAGGTGTGTAAGTTACGGTACTATTGCATCATCCCATAGTTTTAAAGCTCCCGATGGTATATCATCCGGTCCTTTAGATTTGTGCCAATGTAATTTTCTTAACTTCTGAAGAATCATGCTATGCGTTACTTGAATCTTTGATTTGCTATCGGTGGTGAGACTGTTGCTGCAAATTAATTTCTTTGCCCCTGAAAATACTGCACTATACCACTTGTTAAATTCTTGTTGCCTTATCTGAGTTATCTAGGATAGGGATTCCCTCTATATTTTTGATACTTTTGATCGTTTCCTTATCGCCTCTCTGTCTTTAGGCAGTTCACAATACTTTGGGCTTCACCTCCTCCCGCGCAGGACCCAACCCAATTCATTTTTGGTAAGTTCAGATCGCCAGCAACAATGAGGTTCTTGTCCCAACCCAACTCTTTAACGAAATTCCAAAGTGCATCCAACAAAAGAAAATCGGACCCTGGTTTCCTATAAGCTCCCAAAATATTTATGACCTTGTTATTCGTTTCCCCGTAGACGCGTACACCTAAGAGTTCGCTTTTTTCGTCAGCCCATAAAAGATTACTAACTAAACCGTCCTTAACGCAGATAAAAACACCCCCTCCTCGTGCATCTCGATCGCGTCTATATATGTTAAACCCTAACGGAAAAATCTCGGAAGAATTTATATCGTCCCTAAGCCACGATTCCGTCCCAACAATTATATCAGCGTTTGAAGCTTCAGCCATTGTAGCAAACTCTTTAATTTTATTTACAATACTTCGACAGTTTACCTGAAGAATTTTCAATCCCTTACCTGAAGTCCTGTTGCTCCATCTAATACTTTTTTCTACGTGGGAATCAGTCTCCATGGTCCTCTTCATTTCCCTGTCTTCCATTAAATCGCCTCCTCGATTAAGTCTCCTGGTTCCTTCAACATTACTGAGATCGCCATCCTTCTCCTGGGCTACAGTTCTCCACATAGTCAACTCCCGGTTCTCATTGCTAACTACTGCTCTCCTGCCCTCTCCATCGGTCCATCGTGTTTCCTCTGATGTCGCTATTTTCCTCCCAAGGTCTCCTTCGGTCCTCCTCGTTCTTTTCCCTATTCCTTCACTCTCGTAATTCGAGTCACCCCCATGAGGAATTCTCCCTCTCCCCTCTGCTTCTAACTGACCGCATCCAAAATCATCTTCCTCCCTTATTTCCTCATCTATCCCTTCTCCTTCATTCTTAATCTTTTCCCCGAAATTATTTTCCCACCTACCCGCTGCTGAATCTATAGTTCTTGTATCGCCATCCCTGATTTTTTCACATGATCTATTTACTAGTTCACCGTGATCGCCTTCAGAAACACTTCTTTCTTCAACCCCATTCCAATCATTCCTTAAAACTACCTCATCTCCGTTTAGAAGACTATGGGATTTATTTTTATAAACACCTCGGATATCCCTAATTAGTTTCCCGACCCCTGAGTTGTTGCATCACAGAATAACTTCCCAAGCTTGTGACTACCTCGCCTATTTAGGTGTAGTCCGTCTCTTCCGATGTCTCTTAAATTAATATATAAGTTCTGGTTTATGAAATCCACACCTTGCTTTTCGGACAACCATTTGATCCCATCTTTTATATATTTGATTCTTCGGTCAGAAATGTCCTTTCTTCTGACAATTCCACTTAAAATTAGTTTCGCTTTCTACAGAAGTTATTTTTCTTCTCTTGAAATAACTCTTGTTGTAGACGATTTTTCTTAAATTCAGATTCGCTGGTTCATTTACTGAACATAATTGATTTTATTTCCGGAAGCCCGATTAAGTTACTTTTGCTGTAAGGTGCCCGCGATATTAGAGCGTCCGTGCTATACGAATTCGTCATTATGCCTTTGGAACGATAATCTGAGCGTAGAAATTCAATAATTGCGATGAATTTTTTCAGCGATTGACTGGGTTCTTTCCTCCATTAATGACTGTCTTAAACATACACAAGAAACATCTTCAAAACAATTTCTGATAATATGATTCGATAAAATTACTAAATAAGGCAACGACGTCTGCATGAGGAGATGATATTACTCTTAATGAACGTATTCTGTAGTATCCCGTGATGATTCTTGAAAACGAACTCCAGAAAAGTTCCCCTTCATCCTACAATTGTTCAAATCTTCTGTACGGAAGCGAATTTTGCAGTAGTTGTTAAGTAAATAAGTATCAATCTACAGAAGTTATTTTTCTTCTCTTGAAATAACTCTTGTTGTAGACGATTTTTCTTAAATTCAGATTCGCTGGTTCATTTACTGAACATAATTGATTTTATTTCCGGAAGCCCGATTAAGTTACTTTTGCTGTAAGGTGCCCGCGATATTAGAGCGTCCGTGCTATACGAATTCGTCATTATGCCTTTGGAACGATAATCTGAGCGTAGAAATTCAATAATTGCGATGAATTTTTTCAGCGATTGACTGGGTTCTTTCCTCCATTAATGACTGTCTTAAACATACACAAGAAACATCTTCAAAACAATTTCTGATAATATGATTCGATAAAATTACTAAATAAGGCAACGACGTCTGCATGAGGAGATGATATTACTCTTAATGAACGTATTCTGTAGTATCCCGTGATGATTCTTGAAAACGAACTCCAGAAAAGTTCCCCTTCATCCTACAATTGTTCAAATCTTCTGTACGGAAGCGAATTTTGCAGTAGTTGTTAAGTAAATAAGTATCAATCTACAGAAGTTATTTTTCTTCTCTTGAAATAACTCTTGTTGTAGACGATTTTTCTTAAATTCAGATTCGCTGGTTCATTTACTGAACATAATTGATTTTATTTCCGGAAGCCCGATTAAGTTACTTTTGCTGTAAGGTGCCCGCGATATTAGAGCGTCCGTGCTATACGAATTCGTCATTATGCCTTTGGAACGATAATCTGAGCGTAGAAATTCAATAATTGCGATGAATTTTTTCAGCGATTGACTGGGTTCTTTCCTCCATTAATGACTGTCTTAAACATACACAAGAAACATCTTCAAAACAATTTCTGATAATATGATTCGATAAAATTACTAAATAAGGCAACGACGTCTGCATGAGGAGATGATATTACTCTTAATGAACGTATTCTGTAGTATCCCGTGATGATTCTTGAAAACGAACTCCAGAAAAGTTCCCCTTCATCCTACAATTGTTCAAATCTTCTGTACGGAAGCGAATTTTGCAGTAGTTGTTAAGTAAATAAGTATCAATCTACAGAAGTTATTTTTCTTCTCTTGAAATAACTCTTGTTGTAGACGATTTTTCTTAAATTCAGATTCGCTGGTTCATTTACTGAACATAATTGATTTTATTTCCGGAAGCCCGATTAAGTTACTTTTGCTGTAAGGTGCCCGCGATATTAGAGCGTCCGTGCTATACGAATTCGTCATTATGCCTTTGGAACGATAATCTGAGCGTAGAAATTCAATAATTGCGATGAATTTTTTCAGCGATTGACTGGGTTCTTTCCTCCATTAATGACTGTCTTAAACATACACAAGAAACATCTTCAAAACAATTTCTGATAATATGATTCGATAAAATTACTAAATAAGGCAACGACGTCTGCATGAGGAGATGATATTACTCTTAATGAACGTATTCTGTAGTATCCCGTGATGATTCTTGAAAACGAACTCCAGAAAAGTTCCCCTTCATCCTACAATTGTTCAAATCTTCTGTACGGAAGCGAATTTTGCAGTAGTTGTTAAGTAAATAAGTATCAATCTACAGAAGTTATTTTTCTTCTCTTGAAATAACTCTTGTTGTAGACGATTTTTCTTAAATTCAGATTCGCTGGTTCATTTACTGAACATAATTGATTTTATTTCCGGAAGCCCGATTAAGTTACTTTTGCTGTAAGGTGCCCGCGATATTAGAGCGTCCGTGCTATACGAATTCGTCATTATGCCTTTGGAACGATAATCTGAGCGTAGAAATTCAATAATTGCGATGAATTTTTTCAGCGATTGACTGGGTTCTTTCCTCCATTAATGACTGTCTTAAACATACACAAGAAACATCTTCAAAACAATTTCTGATAATATGATTCGATAAAATTACTAAATAAGGCAACGACGTCTGCATGAGGAGATGATATTACTCTTAATGAACGTATTCTGTAGTATCCCGTGATGATTCTTGAAAACGAACTCCAGAAAAGTTCCCCTTCATCCTACAATTGTTCAAATCTTCTGTACGGAAGCGAATTTTGCAGTAGTTGTTAAGTAAATAAGTATCAATCTACAGAAGTTATTTTTCTTCTCTTGAAATAACTCTTGTTGTAGACGATTTTTCTTAAATTCAGATTCGCTGGTTCATTTACTGAACATAATTGATTTTATTTCCGGAAGCCCGATTAAGTTACTTTTGCTGTAAGGTGCCCGCGATATTAGAGCGTCCGTGCTATACGNTATAAGAAAGTTTTTCCAGAAATCTTGTAAGAATGTAAAGTATATTTTTTTCTTTGCATGTCGAAAATTATATGGCTTTCTAATGTAAAAAACAGTTTGCAGATTGAAAATTGGATGAACCGTTCACAATTAAGTTTTAAAGTAAATTTGTCCCTAGTGGTGCTGCCTTCTGTTGAAATTAAATCGTAACTTTTTCCGAGATGATTAGCCTTAATTTTGTAGGATAATAATGATGAGGTGAAGATAGTTGGTTGGACTGTCGTTATGTGTAATTAAGAAGATGAAAGCAAATAATTGGAGAAGTATATAATTAATACGTAATTGCTAAACCTCTCCGTCATCACTTTATTGCACAGTACGAATCACATCAAGAATAGTTTGCAATTAGCTAATCAACCCTTCTCTAATAAAAATAGAATTAAATGGATGGGTAAATAGTTCACATAAAGATAACCTGTATTCAAATTATGCAGTGAAATAGCCAACGTGTAAAATAATAAAATGTATAATTGGTTTCGGAGAAAGTTAGGACTGAAGAAAACAGCAACGCTAAATAAAATCGACTCATTTCAAAGTCAATATTATAAGTGCAGAGGCAACTCTCGGGATGTGAAAAGATGTCCATGTCCTTACTTTTAACAATTCCATAATGTCGTTTCGGAAAATGGGTTATGGGTGAAAACTCTATTATGAGCTGGTAATCTTTTACCTGTGTATCAGTTACGAGAGTCTACAATATAATACGCGAAATAGTAACTGTGAAAAGTAAAAAATGTTAAATGAAAATTTAATGTTTCCATTTCATTGAACACAGATTCAAAATAAATTTAAAATCGTAGCTAGTTAAAGATAATTAATTAAAAGTCGACCCTGAGCATCGAAAAGGAAGGGAACGTGAGCTCTGCTCGCCTTTTCGATAACAACTCTAAAGTGAAAACAGTGGAAGAGGAAAATATGAATGAGCGAAGGGCAGTAACAGAAACATATAAACAAAAACCTCTCACTGTCGTTTTTCACAGCCCAGATAAGGCGAAAGGGAAATTGTATAATTGTGTCAAGAAGTTAATACTTCAAAAGTATTTCATNATTTTTCTTCTCTTGAAATAACTCTTGTTGTAGACGATTTTTCTTAAATTCAGATTCGCTGGTTCATTTACTGAACATAATTGATTTTATTTCCGTAAGCCCGATTAAGTTACTTTTGCTGTAAGCTGCCCGCGAGTTAATCGGTGTATTTTCAAATATTAAGACAAAAAATGTGATGATTTTCGGGAATATAGTTTTTGTCAAAACATTGGAATGTTTCGGGAACGTTAGTGGTGGCATCGAAACACCAAGTAAGCCAACAAATTAGGAGCACTGTCCAAAATTGAAGAGTAACGCCAGGCATAAAATGATAGGAAGTCCACACTAGAGCACAGTCAGAAGACGAATGATTTAAAAATGAGGTACAAGGAGCGATTAATAGTGCATGGGAAATCTCAGAATTCGCCAAATTCCCCTAGTAGAAAATAGAATCGAGTGATAAGATACGACGCGAGCTCGAGGAATTTGAACTAATGTCCCATGAATGAACCCGCCCCACCTTTCTTAATGGCACCTCCATTACCACCTTGGGGTCTATTCCCTTTCGTTTATCCTTCGGAAAATCCATTTGAAAATTTTCCTCCTTTTCACACCTCTTGTGCTCTAATACCGGGTTTCCCAACCTCTATGGTCTGCCGTGTCCTCAAGACGACCAATGTGCAATTCTTTTACTGTTGGTTCTAACTCAACATTTTACAATTATAATAAAATCCGCCTAAGACTTTTCAGGGGCCGCGATTTTAATTGCTGCACGTTAGAAAGGAGTAAGGAAAGGCATGAGGTATTTAAAACACAGTGAGAATGGTGGGCCCTCACAGGTAAGGTGAATGCAAGAATTCCCACGTTATCTAGCAGCCCTGCCTCTTCTCCTCAGTTATCACACGTCTATCTTCGTCGTTAGCCGTGCACACGGTGGTCATTAGTCCAGTATTCCATATTGTGCGAAGTGATTCCATCGAAACTCCATGAATAATTTTCGACTTAGCGATATTTTATAGGAAAATAACAGGATCGCAATGCTAGGAGTTATTAAAGAAATGGACTTCCGGATATCGTAGAGTGTCGCACGTTCGTTCTTGGTAAAAGCATTAAAAAATAATACTATCAATATATGAAATAGCGACAGCAAATGAAACACCAGTATAAGATGTCTGTGAAATTAATATGTCAGCTGTACAGTCACCGCGTTTCTCGGAAATAAGGAATGCGCTTCATGTAATCTTAATAAGAGTCGCCTTTGAAAGACGTCAATTGATTTTGTCTATCGAATTAAAACATCAGGCTCAGTCATCAAAGAAACGTTAATAGTTGCAACATGCTCTAAAGAACGTTGCGTTTTCGAAGATTTTGTATTCTCCGTATCCTCTTGGTATTAGATAAAAATAATGGATAAAGCCTAGGAAATAATCAAATGAACGTGTTGCATATTTGAAGCGAAAGAAGGATGAATCTTTTATACCATCATTAAATTTGATTTGGCATAGTTTTTCGCCAAAATCTCATCCGACTGTTCGTCCTGAGATTCCCGTATACGGATGCAGCCCCTATTCTTATCCGTTCTCGTAAACGCTTCGACTGTAGAGGTACGCAGGAATACAGATTTTCGAATTTTCCGACATTAAACACATCTAGGCCTCGCCCTCACCCATGCCCACTGGGCTGCCCCCCCCCCCTCTGACACTGTAAAGTCCTCAGCACAGTTAGTACCTAAATCTCCCGCTCCGTCACGCCGCAGGGTGTTGCGTTAATTTTGGCCAGCAGTGTACCTACCTGACGTATATTTAAATAAATGTTGACGAGGAAGGTAATGAATGTTTGGAAGGGAAGAAGATGTAATTTAATAGCGGAAAAATAAGTCGTTTGTTAAAAAAAACGGGATAAATATTTTTCTAGATGGAAAACTTTGCTATATGTACGGCAATGCATGTGCGTTGCGTGGTTGCCTAACTTCAATTTTCAGTTGCAAATTTTAAATAAACAAAGGCCCTTTTAGTTGAACGACCGGACACGTGTCTATTATTTTTGTGCAAGGTACGTGTCCTGAAAGTATCGTGTAAATTCGCGTTGCAAAAACCTGATGTGTTCTTTGTCAGATTTAAACAGAAGTGACAGATTTAAAAATTATCGTTGTGAATTGCAGAATCATACGAAATAAGCAGGCAGAGTTTTTACCGACTCTCTTCTCTGTGCTAAAACCTTGTCGTGGTGGAATGACTTGCGTGTTCCTATGACCTAGAGAGCTACACTGGCGGGAACTTTGTTCCTGGTAGGTCAACTATGTGAATGTGGTCAATAGGTAGGGCCCAAGGCAGTCTACGCAGCGTCTGTACCTCCGTGAGGCGCTTAAGAAACTCGATTTCGTGAAGAGAATTGTTGGTAGGAGCGAAGAAAAAGTCCGTGAGCGATGTTACGTTGTGTTGGTCTGGCCTCACCTGGAATATGCATGTATTGTATGGAACCCCGCAGAAAAATGTTGTATTCGGGGATTAGAAAAAGAACAGCCTTATGTAGCTGACATAATGCGTCCCCCATGTTATATAGGCCGTTCTGATACTGCGGGGAAAATCAGAGAAATAGATGCTAGAACAAGTCGTTTCAAAAATTCATTTTTTCCGCGAAAGATACGCGAAAGCAATCGATTAGCGAAGTAGAGTCATGGTGCTTGCACCACCTATCACATGCCGAAAAGCGGCTTGCAGGGTACTTATGTAGATGTAGATGAGGCGGCTGCAAAGGAGTCTGTACTCCATTGGGGTGGCCATTACGAGTGATGGTGTCACGTTAAAAACACTGTTAAGGAAGGCAAGGAGAGACCATCTCGACTAATTATCCCAAGAATATGATGGGCCAATATAATGAATGGCGTACACGGGACTCAGCCCTCTATGGAATGTTAGAACAATACTTAGGAAAGGAAAGTTGGATAACGTGAAGGTAGAAATGAAGAGGTATAACATTAACATATTAGGGTTATGTGAAGTAGGATGAAAGGTTGGAGGAGATTTTTGGAGCGACGATGTGAGAGTAATTTTCAGTTGGGAATATACTAGTCAGAGGGGCGTTACCATAGTGTGAGACAAGAAAGCGGGAGAAGCGATGCTAGCCACCGAGTAGCCACAGAGTTAATAAGCGATAGGATTATGTCAGTAGAAGTAAAGGCCAAGCCAGTATAGATAGTAATAGTTCAGGTGTACTTGCCCGCAAGTGATTACAACGATGACGAAGTAGGCTTAATTTATGAGCAAATAGAAGAAGTTATAGGAAGGTGTAAAGGCAGTAAAAACCTAATTGTAATGAGAGACTGGAATGCAGTAGTTGGGCAAGGCAATGACGGGGAAGAAGTGGGAGGGTTCGGACTAGGAAATAGAAAAGACAGGGAACAGAAATGAATAGACTTTTGTAAGAGGAATAACCTCTGTGTTGCAAAAATTCTGTTTCGGCACCATAACAGAAGGAGGTACCCGTGGAAAAAGCCCGGCGACATGAATAGGTGCCAAAACTTAAAAAGATCTTTGGGTCCAAAATAACTCCCAAATGGAAACTAGAAGCCCCTATGAATGGAAAAGCTAGAGAGTTTCAAGAGCCTGTTAGTAAGGCTCTAGAATAAGGCTAGGAAACTTGCCATAGATGAAGAATGGGAAAATATTTACAACAGTATCAGGGATAGTGCCCAAGTAACTATTGGGAGGGTGAAGCAAAACAGAATTAGAAAACCATGGGTGACGGTGGAAATATTAAATAAAATGGAGGAAAGAAGAAAATGGAAGATGGGAAACACTGAGCCTGGGCGAAGAACGTACAGGACACTAAACAGCAAATTGAGAAGGGAAACAAATGGGGAAAAGAAACAGTGGTGGAAGGGTCAACACAAAGAAATAGAAAAGCTAGAGGAAAGCGGTAGGGTCTATCTATTTATGGAAAGGTGAAACAACTAACGGGGAATAAAAGAATTAATAGAATATCCACTGTAAAGAATTTCACTGGACATCTTACGGGATCCAGCCAGCATACGGGGAAGGTGGAAAGAATATATTGAGGAGCAATGTTGGAAATACATGAAGTCACCTTGCATAATGTTAGAAAGTAAAGATAAAGTTGAAAAAGACGATGTTGGACCTGGGATATTGGACAGTGAAATTGATAGGGCTCTGCACTATACGAAAGGTAATAAAGCAAGGAAAGTTTATGGCATTCAAGTCAAGTTTCTTAAAAACCTGGGGGAAAAGGGTAAGAAATATTTCTATGATTTATGTATGACAGTTTATGATAATGGAATGTAGCCGGAGGATTTTACCAAGACGGATTTTACCTGATTCCACTACAGAAAAGGAATAATGCTACAGAGTGCCGGGACTACCGTAGAATAACTTTAATATCTCCCGCGGCAAAAGTTATTTCAAGGGTTCTAAATAGAAGGATTTAAGGAAAAATTAAGGGGCAAATCGGAAAAGACCAGTTCGGTTTCCATGGGGGAACACGAACGAGGGATGCAATTGGGACCTGATATAACGAAGTATAGAATTTAAGAGGGATGTATTTGTGTATTTTGTCGATTTTGAAATAGCTTTCGATATCGATATATATCGACATTCGATATATTTCGAGTTCTATGGTCAAAATAATGGGAATTTAAAAGAAAATTGGGTTGGACTGGAAAGATGCGCGGTTAGTGCAAAATTTATACTTAAATAAAAGAGCAGGTTTATCTACTATGCAAGTTCTATCAACATTTAAGGTAACTTATCATAAACTAAGCGACTCAATCATTATGTATGCTTACTTTTCATAAAACTAAGCGGTTCTGTTATCATTCAAGCTAACTCATAATAAAACTAAGCCCTCCTACCACAATTCAAGATTACATGTAATAAAAGTAAGCGATTTAGATATAGTACACCTACGTGAGATAGAAAACTAATCTTTGTCATAATCTCTTATAGAGTCTGAAATTAGCATAGCTTTTCGTAACTTTTTTTTTGGAATAAAACATTCCAATTTTTAGGTTTCATGCATTTTCAAGAATATTCTAAGTATTGCTATCTTTACCGCCAAATATTCTCATTAACAGAACATATTGGCTATTTGACAATCATCTTGATCTTACATAAATAATACCCTGGGTGGACGCAAATGTATTAACTCAAAATAATAACAGGTTGTAGTATTATAATGCAGTGGGACGGAAAATGCCTAACTGAATAGCTCTTAGTGATTCAACCATAACACCAATGAATTCGTAATCAACGGATTTATCTCTGTCCAATATTTTTTAAGAGAAGCAGACTTCCCCCTCAATTACTCCACTCTCCTACAGATAGAAAATTTTAAACTTCTTGGGAGGACTATATATAATAGAGAGAGAGAGTCAGATTTTCATTTAATAGATTCATTCAGTTATCTAGTATGAGTAATATTATAGTATTTTTATATATTGAGTAAAAATTCTTCCTAAATGAAACATCTAAAAGGAATTACAATTAATTATTAAGGAAACACTTCCTGTCCAACAGTAACTTGTTATGTGAATAAACTTTTTGTTATACTTCCAAGCTTCCAATTTAATTGCTAGAAGTCATAAACAAAGTCCTAANAGAAAATGCTATTTTTTTCTCCAAGGATTTGAATGTAAGTACGATTCAAGTGGGATAAATGAGATGTTATGTGAAACTTCTGAGTTTACTGAATAGGTCAATTAGGAGACATTCACGTTGGTTATAGTGAAAACAGTGGAAGAGGAAAATATGAATGAGCGAAGGGCAGTAACAGAAACATATAAACAAAAACCTCTCACTGTCGTTTTTCACAGCCCAGATAAGGCGAAAGGGAAATTGTATAATTGTGTCAAGAAGTTAATACTTCAAAAGTATTTCATGAGGAAAAAGTGCTTAAAAATCAAGTTGTAACGTGTTCTACCTTTGTATCATAGATTTCCGGAACGACATCTTAGGAATGAATTCCTAAATGATCATTACCAAAAATTTCAAAAATATATGCAATCCTTTGGGAAGTTACATAGCATAGAACGACTTAATCAATTTAATACCAAACGAGTAGCATTTATTTTCATTAGGGTGAGATATCTAAGAAAAAGACAGCCAGCTTTCTATGTTTGCATCCACTGGAATGTGGCCAATACTACATACACATAATTCAGCATTTCCAAGAACGTTAGATGGGGAGGAAGAGAAGTATATTACTGAGTCAGTATCAATCATTAAAACTCATAAAGTTAAGATAAAAGAATAGTTATGCAGTAGAGATATAGCTCAATGCTCTACAAAAAAATGCTATATTATTAGAAATGATCCACGCATTGATTTTACACGACGTAAAATTCAGTTTTAATGTCGCCTCGGAACTACAACTTGGCTCTCCTTAGTAAGTCCTAGTTTGACAATGTGAAAAGATAAAGCATCAATTCCCTAAGAAAGGTGTAGATCTTTTTTAAATAACTTAATAAGGTAAAGGTAAAAAGGAAGTAAATACTTTGAATTTCATTTTTGCAAAACAAGGTGAACAGGAGAACTATGGAAAAGTAGTTGGCCCTGAAATCCGATTGAACCTCTTCGTTGAGTCTTGTAAAACTTTGCAATAATTTCGCTATTTCCAAAATTATCAAATTTAATTTTTCTAGGAATGAATACTGATCTATAAGGAAAAGGTAAACGGCTATGGTAAGACATTATTAGAGTTAGATAAAAGCACCAAATAGCCGTTGTTTGCGAGCAAACTAACCGTTGAAGAATTTCTACCAGCGGGTGTTGGGGCCCTTCTCTGGACTACAACCTTTAAGAGAAAGGTTGAGGAAGGCAACGGGAAACCACCTCAACTACCACACTTATCCCAAGCAATCATGATGTGCCAATATACGAATATTGTAAGTGGCGTAAGCGGGACTCAACCCTCTCCATAGATTCTTTTGGAACCGTTTAGTTTTCTAATAAGAAGGTATGGAACATTATAGGAGCACTAAGTTTTATGAAGAGTTAGCTTAAAATATGGAAAGACCACTTAGTTTTATGAGAAGTGAGTTAGGATGAATTACGATAGGTACGCTAAGTTACATTTAATCTAGTTTGTATTCTGATAGGACCGAGTACTTCTCTAAAAACTATGCTTAAATTATGATAGAATCGCTTACTTTTATTACATGTAATCTTGAATTATGGTAGGACGGCTTAGTTTTATTATGAATTAGGTTTAATGACAACAGAACCGCTTAGTTTTATGAAAAGTAAGCATAAATTATGATAGAATCGCTTAGTTCTATGATATATTAGCTTAAATGTTGATAGAACTTGAATAGATAGATAAACCTGAATGATAGGACCGCTTAATAATATGAGTTAAATTATGGTGGGATCCCTTTGTTTTCTAAGGACTTAGGTTAAATTATGATAAGGTCGCTTTTTTTCCGAATTTCACTTTCGTAGGTTTTCAACCTACTAAGTTACCTTCCTTTCCTTTATCTAAGTTTAAATTAAAAGAGTGGGACCANTTTTAACAGAAGAACATACCTTTTAAACAGTCTTTACTTCTTTCTGATGCGCAAGATTATCTAGGATATGTCACCGCAGTAATTTTCTATCTTATATTGCAATTTATTATAAATAAATGTAGAGATATTACGGTACCCTCAACTTGATATATTGAGCGGTTGAGTTCACTTGCTAACTCTATTTTTATGAAGTTAAATATGAAACGAATTCTTTATATTGTTTATTAGTTTTTTTGTCACTTATCGTAAACATATTTGAGGACGGATTTTAATGATTTCAAATGCGTAATTTATTTAATTTTTCAATATTGATATTTATATAGAATCGAAAACTTATGCAGTTACTTTAAGTTAATGTTTAGAGTTTCCTGGAGGCCCGTAGTTACAATTGCTTGACGTAATAAACTTGTTGTCCGGGCAGCTTGAACTGCCTAGCATATTTTCCTATTAATATATTCTCTGTTTTATTTGAAATTAGACAGCTGCAACTGGGCAATTAATTCTCTGTAAACTTGTATGTATATGGGCCTGCGAATAATCTCCAATTACAAGCCTCCATTTTGGAATTGAAGGTTGACTTTTCCGTGTTTAACTATTTACGTTCCTATTTCATTTTTCTTAAGGGTTTTTACCTCTCAGTGTAGAATGGAAGAGATTCATTAAACTTCGGTTTAATGTCATTTTAGACTTTTTTCTTTAAACAATCGCACTGTCAACAATAATTTAAANCATGTACTCAATAAACTTATATTCATGGGCAAAATTGATGATATTTTATCAGAAAAATTCCCTATGATTAAAAACGTTGGCTCTTCAGATAAGATGATCCAGCTATTTAAAGTATTACAGAGGTTACAATTCACTTCACGAATTGAGAATTCTATGTTACGAATTCCTTTATTGCTCAAGAACCCAGGCTACAATTTTTATTTGCAAATGAACACTAAAATGTGTCTTGAAATGATGGAATGTGTTATTCACAACTTATACTCATAATGTTGGGGGAATTATTTACCGAAAAACATGAAAATAAACTCTAAAATGTGTCTTGAAACGATGGGATGTGTTATTCATAAGAATGCTATTCGTGGAACAATTCCACGTATGTGAATGATAAGGACTTGGAAGATATACTTTTCGTATTATTCAAAAAGGAGTGAAGCTTACTAGACAAGATAAGGAGTGAGGTAGTTTGCCTTTTGTTTACTCACTGAGACAGAATGCTGTAAGAGGTACAATTCCACGTACGTGAAGCACTATGACTCTACAAGTAACACTTTTCGTAACATTGAATAAGGAGAAACCTTAATACATTCAGCATAATTAATACCTCCGTAGCTATCGTATGATCACAGCCATGAATAAAACAGACGAAAGTATCTAGAAGACACATTTTCTCTGTTCCGCACCAGAAGACAAATGAAAAGCATTCAATTAATCACGATATGGTACCAGTACCTACAGTAATAATTTACCGGAATACAATCTAATTAACTACTTCTACAATTACGGATTTTTTTCATTCTACCACACATATAGTACTTACATTCAGTACTTTAATAACTGTCGGTAAATGAATCCTGCACGATGAATTTCCTTCAACTGCAGCGTAAATCCAATTCGTAAAACCGTAGGGCTTCGTATCCTTGAAGATTAATCCAACACGAACAATGAATTACACACTTTTCACACTTATTAAGGGAAATCGCTGGACGCAGATTTGAGCTACCACAGACGGCAAGCTATCCTTCTTCAGAATAATGTCGTATCTGTTACACACACACAATAAACGTTAAAACCAGAAGGATACACAATTATGGTCACTTTAAACAAATTCACTTCACGTCTACGGCAAATTATTAGCACGTGAAATTAACTCAACTTGAGGTCGCCATTAGGAACACGTTCCCAAGGAAACCACGAGGCGATTACGTGTCCTTTTCCCGCGTATTTGTGGAATTTCGATTCTATTGAAAAGACGTACGTATTAGGCGTTTCAAATGAAGTTTGTAATGTCAGGTGACCGAAATTTCCGGTTCCGGTTTACGAAATGGCGGCTACTTCTGAAAGAATCTGCCACGTTTTCTTTTGGATGTAATTTGAGTGTTGAAGATATAGGACGGAAGAGTTTAGAGTGAAATATTCGAAGAGGAAGTTTGTTTGTGACATAATATCGAGCCATCTTGTGATTTACGTAAAGTGTTGTGCAAATGTGTTTCAGAGAAAAAAAGTGATTCGTTGTGTGTGATTTATAGCCCTTCCTCAGTCTTACGAGTTACATTATACATTTAATTATTAATAACCTAAAAAGGTTAAGTGGCAAAGTTTTAGGAGTGCTTGTGGACTTCTTTTTGAATTACAAAAACTTCGAAAGAAACCTGCAGAGGAAAGACCAAAAAGGTACGACTACCAATTCCATAGAACAATCACAATTCTGATCACTAAATGTAGTAGCATTTAGGAAAGTTATTATTGCCCCGAAAAATAGTGTCTACTTATACTCTTATAGTTGTATTATCCCGTTTGTGTAAATAAACTACTGTATCTCTTTCGCTAAGATGATAGAATTGCTGACCTCCCGGATAATCTCCCGGAAATTAAATAATAATAAAGCGGGCAACGCGTTCGACCTCGGTGAAAGCGGTCCCGGGTTTGATACCCGGTGGGAGACCACGTACGAAATTACCAAAGCAGTCGAAACAATTTTAACAATACTACTACTGGCATTGATAATTGAAATCGTTAATTTCACGTGCTAATAATTTGCCGTAGACGTGAAGTGAATTTGTTTAAAGTGACCATAATTGTGTTTCCTTCTGGTTTTAACGTTTATTGTGTGTGTAAGTACGAAATTACCCAAGCAGTCGAAATAATTTTAACAATACTACTACAACTGGCATTGATACTTGAAATCACCGCAGATCTGTAAACTCGCTCATGTTTTTCGGTAAATAATTCCTCCAAAATCATGAATATAAGTTGTAAATAACACATTCCATCATTACAAGACACATTTTAGTGTTTATCTGCAAATAAAAATTGTAGCCTGGGTACTTGAGCAATAAAGGAATTCGTAACATAGAATTCTCAATTCCTGAAGTGAATTGTAACCTCTGTAATACTTTAAATAGCTGGATCATCTTATCTGAAGAGCCAACGTTTTTAATCATAGGGAATTTTTCTGATAAAATATCATCAATTTTGCCCATGAATATAAGTTTATTGAGTACATGCGCTAATGGCAGTCTTTTGTTTTTTGCGGTCGCGTATATATATAAATCTAATAAATTAAAGTAACAACTTAATTCATTCGATAACATATTATGCATATATAAAAATAACAAATATATGTACTCGAACAGTCACCGTAAACAATTATTTCATATTATTCATTAATCTTAATGGAATTTTCCGCTATCACAATGGACCCATCGTAATTACAATCGAGCAATATAATTAGAATTTAAAGAAAAATTAACGTTTCGAATAATTTAAAATCGAATTTAAACGATGGCATATTGAATTAAATGTAAAATTAATTTCCCATAATTTATATCGTAATCTTAAAATCGGGGGTGGGCGGGGCAACTGACGTACAGCTCAATTTCGACCAATCAAATCGCAGGAATCGTCAGTTTAAACAATTTCAGTTGACAGCTCCTCAAACGCTGCGCATCTTTCTTGGAGTTAAGTCGTGCTATCAACTTTAGTGAGAAAAACCGTTAGAATTTGAATTTGAAGACTCGTGTGCGATTCGAAAGTTTGGTAAAGGAAGCGAAATGGTAAAGTATTACGTTTCTGTTTTTGAAATAATACTTATATGTTATGCAACTATTTATTAAATGGTAAAAGGAAGATTTTCCAAGGAATCAAGATGTCCGTGGTCGCCGGAGAGGACTTCGCATATATGGTAAGTTACATAGAATACTTTGATCGTAATTGAAACTTTGTATGTCTCGGTAAAGAAGTAATCGATAATGCAAGCTGAAATTCAGATTATTAAGTGCCATCGTTTGGTAGTGAAAGTGAATGACGATCGCGTGTTCATGAGAGCGACGCTAAGTTTGGTCAATGCGTAAATCAGTGGTAAACTTCTATTCCTTTGTAATGAATTTGAGTTAAATTATTCGTGCACTTATTTCGCGAATCTCCTTCGATTTGGGTCTGGTTTGTACGGATTAAGTAACTTTCCCGCCTTATGTTCGAAATCGCAACTCTCTCATGATTTTTAGAAGGTTAAATAAGTACATTACGCTAGGTTTTTCGATATCCAAAGTATTAATTCTTTCGCTTGGTAATCATTAAATTTTTCATAACATACGGTAAATCGTGGATATAAATTAAACGAAATCGGCAATGGACCGTTGATTCATAGCCCATGGAATGTAATACTACTTACCATTGTTTTAATAGTAGTTAATGATAGCAATTAGAAGCTTAAATTCCTTAGATTTCAACTCTCTTCGAATTGTGTACAATTGGTAGGTTTAGTTCACGAATATCGTAAGATTTACTACTCATTAGTGTTGATAAGAAACATTTCTCTCTTTAGTTCGTATTGTTTATCTTTAGGAACGTATCATATTTTAATTAACGATTGGTTCGATCATTAAATTCGTCGCCGGTTTTTATTCCCCAAAATTTCTCTCTTTCTTCTTATTTCGAGGGGCTTTAGGCACGTTCATTTGTTCAACCGGTGACGTAACGGTTTTCCAAGTTTGAATTTTTATCGGAAGGATTCTCATGGCCCGTGCCTGTCTTATGTTATACAGTTTAAATTCAAATATCTCTTATGTTTTTAAATTAGTTATNAAACGACAAGAAAAGAAGAGAGAAGATGGCCAAGGAAACGAGGGTGGGAACCTGGAATGTTAGGACAATGCTTAGGAAAGGAAAGTTGGAAAATGTAAAGGTAGAAATGAAGAGGTCCAACATTAACATACTAGGGCTATGTGAAGTGCGATGGAAGGATGGGGGTGATTTCTGGAGTGATGATGTCAGAGTAATTTTCAGTGAGGGAAATTCTAGCCAGAGGGGAGTTGCGATAGTGCTAGATAAGAAAGCGGGAAAAGCCGTGATAGCTACAGAGCTAATAAGCGACCGGGTTATTTCAGTAGAACTAAAGGCTGAGCCAGTAAACACTGTGATAATTCAGGTGTACTTGCCCACTAGTGAACATAGTGATGATCAAGTAGAACTTGTTTATGAACAAATAGAAGAAGTAATGGGAAGGGTTAGAGGCAATAAAAACCTAATTGTAATGGGGGACTGGAATGCAGTAGTTGGACAAGGCAAAGATGGAGAAGAAGTGGGAGGGTTTGGACTAGGAAACAGAAACGAAAGGGGGCAGAAATTAGTAGACTTTTGTAAGAGAAGTAACCTATGTAGCACAAACACACTTTTTCAGCACCATAATAGAAGGAGGTACACATGGAACAAGCCAGGAGATACGGATAGGTACCAAATTGATTACATTTTGGTAAGAAAAAGGTTTAGAAATAGTGTTAAAAATTCAAAGAGTTACCCTGGTGCTGATGTTGACTCAGACCATAACCTGGTTATGACAAAAACCGATTAAAGTTTAAAATCGAAAGATTGGAGGCATTTGAGATGTGGGTGTGGCGTAGAATGGAGAAGGTGAGCTGGGTGGATAGAAAAACAAACATAGAGGTGCTAGAAATGGTTGGGGAGGAAAGAGTTTTAATTGAAGTAATTAAGCGCCGACAAAAGAAATGGGTGGGTCAGATATTGAGAGGAGAGGGATTGCTGAAGAAGGTAATAGAGGGTAGAATGCAAGGGAAAAGACAGAGGGGAAGGCAAAAGCAGAAAATGTTAGATGACATGAAGGGTGGGGTAAGTTACCAGGTAGCAAAGGAAAGGGCTATGAACAGGGAATATTAGGGCACATGGACCTACCGAAAGATAGAACACTTATGTATGTATGGGTGTTGGGGTTAACTTTTGGAGTTGACCCACACTTAATTACTCTTCTCTCCCGAAGATGACAACATAGTTGTTGAAACACGTATTGAGAACAATACTTGCATAGCGCGACCACCGAGAACCCCAACCCCTGCTGGTGGGAATTCTTCAACGGTTAGTTTGCTCGCAAACAACGGCTATTTAGAGCTTTTATCTAACTCTAATGAATACAGATAACAATTATTACTGTATAATTTGTTACATTAGATATATCTAGCTTGAATTAGAAAGATAAGTTATGCTATTTGCTCTACTAATACTACTACTGTCTATTATTTACTACATCAACGCGGAACGTGTTGCGTTCGTGCAACGTAACTGTGCGGAATGTGTTTTTTGTAGAAGTGATTCTGTAAATTCGGTTCCATAGCTAAGGAAGAGGAAAGAGTTGGAATATCGTTAAAGAAAAACAAATTTTTAGAAGAGAATAACTTTAAAATTTCAGTCTTCATGAAGCTAGGCGATCGACGTATTACTACACATGCTCTTATATAATTAAAGAAGTGCCTATAGGGTTGCGCCGATCTGAATTGAAAGGGCATTTCAATGACCAATAAAACCGCCTTCTACCTGTGACCCTTTCTTTTGCCTATTTAGTCTATTTACCACTGTGTGAATCCATATGTACAAAAAGCATAATCCAAACGTCATAATCATGTTCAAAATCTTTATCATGCACAAATATCCGATATTCTCGTGAAAGAGTAAAAAGAAAAATAAAAAGCATTAAGAACTATTGGAAGGAGGTGATTAATAAGAATCAGTAGATTTCAATTCACGTGCAAGTAATCTGAATATATGATATAGGTTTCGCGTTCCCTGAGTTTGTCGCGAGACAGCCCGGTTGAAAATACGCGCCGTGAGGAAGGGCCAACCTCCAACGTAAAGCAAATGAGTGCATACGTCGAAAGTAAATGAATAACAATTACAAAGATTTAGACATACAAATTCAGCCCTAGGTCGTGTCTACTCAGTGCACTATAAATTAGAAAGATGCGTTAATCATTATTACTTTTATTTTACTTAATAAAAATCGCAAGTCAGCAATCTTTATTATCCAGCTAATTTGCAAGGTCAAAAATTATCTCCCTAATTTGATAATGAACAACGGACCAAAACTTATTATGATGAGTTTCCTTGGCAATACTGTCCTATTAGAAGCTACTGGATTTTGAGAGATGTTTCCTGTTTTTTTCATGAAGTAGTTACAACGCTACAACTGCATGAGAAATCTGCACAAACGATTGTGCAGATGATAATCTAGATGCTTGAAATACAAACACTGGATTGTATCAAATGATTATCAGTAAAGCGGAAGAGGATTGAATTAAATGATTACATTAAAAGTGTCGCAGTACCTTATTCACTAAGCGATCGTTTCCTTTAATTTTTCTGATAATAACCTTCTAGAATACACGACACACTTTACGTTTACTTTAAAACATCATTGAATATCATTTTATGCTCAACAATCTTCTATGTTATTAGAAATATATACCACAATTTACTCCAAGTCTTCTTCTACTAGGTATAGGATATGTTTTCTAAGGCCATAAATGACGACGTGTGATAAAAATATACGACGATAAAATTTGAGGATGAACTCTCCTTACCTGAGTTTGACCTCTTCTCGATCATTGTCCTCTTCCGTTCCCCTAGACGTTCTTTCCCTTTTCCAGCAGGAGTGATTCATACACCACATCAACATCATCAAGGAAGAGAATGACTTACTTTCTCAATATCTGAAAAGTAGAGTTACAAGATGAATCAAAAATCAAGTAGTTTCAAATGGTTAGTAATTCCATCTATAACCACTGCCATGTATAGTTCGTATGGTAATTTCGAAATGTGGATTTCCCTTATTTTAGAAACAGTATCCTCGCCTCCTCTAAAGTTAAGGATATCTAGTTAGAGCCAGAAATATAAAAACAAGAGAATCATTTTAAATTTGTGACATTCGTTAAAAACTTGTAATTACGCAGATAATACAGAAAACGTTATATAAGTACCAATGAGTATCAAATCCAAAGATTTTCGTAAAACAAGGAGGAAATTGTATTTAAATCGGATTTAAATTATTTATTCAAACATTACGCTAAAAAAATCGCAATTTATATCTCGCGAAAGCTATTATTTCTAATCTGATTTATATAATTAAATAGGTTTCTACAAAACCGAAGTAATTATGAAGAATTAAGTGTAACTTACAAATTAGGATGTCCGTTATGCCTGCGCTATAACATATCTGGTAAGACGATATTAATTCAGGGATCAGCATTCCAGAGATTGAAATGATACTAAATTCAATATAACCTAAGAGTTTCTTTAAGAAAATAATTGTATGAAAATACTATCTTTGCGTACATTAAAATCTAAAGTATGTTGAGTTGTTGCTTGTTTGAATGCTGAACTCTTATCGGAAAATCTCTAATTACATTTACATTAATCCTGAAATCCCCTGAATGGCGCATTGTAATGGATGCCAGATAAACGGAACGGTTAAGCTATCTTCTTTTTATACCAATAACTTTTTACTTCAAATAACCTTCTCCTTGATGACTTTTGTCAGATCTTTCTTTAATAGGTGAATCAAAGAATGTAGTGTCGAAATGAAACATAAGAAAGAGTATGTGGATTCAGCAGATTTAGAGGTTAATATTGAGATTACAATGTTATTAAACCTCACTGAAATTAACCCTTAGTTAATGTTGGAAACTTGTTCTATGAATTGTGTTAATTGAATTGCGAGGAAGATTAGTGAATATATCAAACTAAAAGATACTAACATTTCGGAATATCAATACATTCGCCGAATAAGAGGAAAACATCAACGCAATAATCTTCGTGAATGTCACACTGTTAAATCTATGAAGTAAATTTGGAAACTGCGGATTCAACTACACTTCTATCACATATATCGTACTTACATTGAAATCTTGCATCACTGATGATAATGGAAGCGTCTGCGAAGAATTCCCTTTTCCCAGAACACCACTGCGAAGTGAATTTTTGTTGATGCTTTGTTCCCTCGACGATTCTTTTGTCACAGACTTGAATTCTACACTTTTTTACTCTGATTTAAGAAAATGACTGTGACTCTTACGTAGCACATTCATACCAAAGAATATGTCCAGAAGGAAACACAATGTTGATCATTTTCAACAAATTCACTGCAGATCGACAACAAATTATTAGCCTTTGAAATTCGTCTAACTTTAGATCACCATTCCACTCTATCCTCGATGGAAACACAAGGCCTTTTGCCTCGTTTTCAGAAACTCGTCCGTTTTGAAAAATCCGAAATACTTAACTGGCATTTCGGTAGCTGTGAGTAATGCGATGTGTCAGAGTTCTTGTTCCGATTCTCAAAAGCTCTTGAAATACCACTTACGTATTTCAGACATTTCAAGACGATCGTATCATTCCGAAAGCACGGTAAAAAGCCACGTAATTACCTCGTTTATGCATCGAGGACGTAGTGAAATGGCGATCTCAAGGTATGTGAATTTTAAAAGCTAATAATTTGCAGTCGATGTTCGGTCAATTTGTTGAAAATGATCGAGATCGTTTTTTCCTTCTGGATATCTCTTTTAGCGTAAATGAGATACGTAAAAGTACACTTATGGATTACACAAAAAAAGCCTGTCTACATTTGAAACTCGGCTCTGCAATCAGTGATTTCCTTAAATAAAAGTTTATTATTGTAAATCTGTGACAGTAGATTTGTCAAAGGAACGAAGAATTAAGGTGAGCAAATGAAGTTCATCCCGGTGTAGAAAATGCTATTTTTTTCTCCAAGGATTTGAATGTAAGTACGATTCAAGTGGGATAAATGAGATGTTATGTGAAACTTCTGAGTTTACTGAATTAGGAGACATTCACGTTGGTTATTACTATGATGTTTCTTCCCATTACTTTGCATTGCGAGCAATATGCTCACAGAATTATCTACGTAATTCAGTCTTCTTAATTCTACGAACAACAGTCTCAGACCAAGGAATAAGTTAATTTAAATAAAGTATTTAACAAGAAAAGGTAGTACTACATTGAAATCCGAATATTAACCACTGAATCTACATACTTTGCCAGTAAAGTTGCTTTGTCAGTAAAATCAACTAGAAAGTACGTATAATAAAAGTACTATTTTCCAAAACTTATTTCGAAGGCTTTAACGAAATTTGATTTTTACTCATTTAAGTCTCGCTAATCCTAAATGTCCACCGAAGAAACTTGGAAAACTTTCGTAGAGATTATGCAAAAATACATAGACATTCAAATAGCACCAAAATGCTTCAAACACGATTGCGAAACTAGATGTTATGATAGTGAGTTTAGAAAGACTTCGCAAACGAAGAACTTCGCACAGAAAAGTAAAGGCCTTAGCGGGAATAGATCAGCTTCATTCAAGTTCAGGAAAAACGATATCGCTACAGAAGCACAAGAAAGCAAAATCCAAAACAAAGCATGCTATACGTAACGTCCTCAGCAACTTTAAGCGAAAATTTCTTGGGGAATGCTTACTCTGAAGCTTTCTGGTCCTACGCTAGAGAGGTAGAGGGTAAGATGCAAACGGTAAGATTTTTAAGGGATAGCGACGGAAATATAACATGGGATGCGAAGAGGAGAGCAAATATCCTAAATGACTTCATAAATAGTAATGTAATTGCATTACAAATTAAGTGGAATGAGTATAAAATGTATTCGAATCATTTGAATAACTTGGAATCACTCTTACAAATACCTTAAACTGGAGCATATGTATGTACATATCCGAAGTATCTGCGATAAAGCAACTAAAAAGGTCAGTTTTATAAAGCGCATTGAAGGTAGATGCGACGGAAAGGTTACGAGAGTGATGTTTTTTCACCTTGATCAGGCCCCACCTGGAATATATGGCAAGTATATGGGATCCAGCGGAAGAAACGTGAACTCGCGAATTCAAGAAAGTGGAACGTGATGCGATATGACTAGTTAAATGGTGCTACGATAGAGAAACAAGCGTTACACGAAGACTCTCAGACGCAGGTTGGAAATCCTTAAAAGAAAGTAGATTATAACATACGCTACGATTGCTTTATGAATTCAGAGAAAGTACATACATACGTTTGTGGAAGACGTAACCGGAATTTTGTGACCCACCTGCTTCTTCGGCCGATCCAACAAAGAGCGTAAAATAAATACATTCCAGGACAAGTCGTTTTACGGACTCATTCTTTCCGCGAGCGATACGCGACAACAATAAACTAAAGAGGTAACTCGAACACTGTGTTTACACCCCCTGCCACAAGCCGAAAGGAGGCTTGCAGAGTAGATGTGCTTACAAATGTATTTAAAATGACCCAAGGAAATATTTTGAAAAACAGAATCTACTCACTTTTTAAAGAGCAGCAAGGCTTTAAAGTCACGTCCAAGGTTGTCAAATGGTACAGTTGAAAGTGGAGAGTCAACTGCACCTCCAAACAAATGGTTTTATAATGTCTTGCTTCAGATGACGAATAAAGTTCAGACGGCAAGTGGGCGATTAATAATATCTTCCGGAGTTGATTGCCTTTAACGCACACCTGTGAATAAAATAGGTTCGTTTTACAGTAACACGAACAGCTTCAGGGATCTTTATTCATTGTCCCCAAGAATTGCAACATTTTCCTTGCATATTTTCCAGGTAGAATTATCGCAATTCTGGTGATGTACGATAGGAAATAATGATTGTTTGACTTAGTATTTATACAATTTTTATTGATTCATCCTAAAATGGATTCAAATAGCTATTAAAAAAATTAAAAAATAATATACTCAGTCCAAATTTAAGTCATATTACTATAATGAAANTTATTCACATAACAAGTTACTGTTGGACAGGAAGTGTTTCCTTAATAATTAATTGTAATTCCTTTTAGATGTTTCATTTAGGAAGAATTTTTACTCAATATATAAAAATACTATAATATTACTCATACTAGATAACTGAATGAATCTATTAAATGAAAATCTGACTCTCTCTCTCTATTATATATAGTCCTCCCAAGAAGTTTAAAGTTTTCTATCTGTAGGAGAGTGGAGTCATTGAGGGGGAAGTCTGCTTCTCTTAAAAAATATTGGACAGAGATAAATCCGTTGATTACGAATTCATTGGTGTTATGGTTGAATCACTAAGAGCTATTCAGTTAGGCATTTTCCGTCCCACTGCATTATAATACTACAACCTGTTATTATTTTGAGTTAATACATTCGTGTCCGCTCAGAGTATTATTTATGTAAGTTCAAAATGATTGTCAAATAGCCTATATGCTAAAATAGTTTTGTATACCTTTCCATAAGAAATGTATGTAAAATTAGATTTTCATTACCTGCAGAGGTTTCTTTTACAAAATTAAATTTGATGCAATGGTCCTTCGAAATTGAGACAAGTGCCTAAAGAAAGTAAAATAACCATAGATTCTTTTGGAACCGTTTAGTTTTCTAATAAGAAGGTATTGAACATTATAAGAGCACTAAGTTTTATGAAGAGTTAGCTTAAAATATGGAAAGACCACTTAGTTTTATGAGAAGTGAGTTAGGATGAATTACGATAGGTACGCTAAGTTACATTTAATCTAGTTTGTATTCTGATAGGACTGAGTACTTCTCTAAAAACTATGCTTAAATTATGATAGAATCGCTTACTTTTATTACATGTAATCTTGAATTATGGTAGGACGGCTTAGTTTTATTATGAATTAGGTTTAATGACAACAGAACCGCTTAGTTTTATGAAAAGTAAGCATAAATTATGATAGAATCACTTAGTTCTATGATATATTAGCTTAAATGTTGATAGAACTTGAATAGATAGATAAACCTGAATGATAGGACCGCTTAATTATATGAGTTAAATTATGGTGGGATCCCTTTGTTTTCTAAGGACTTAGGTTAAATTATGATAAGGTCGCTTTTTTTCCGAATTTCACTTTCGTAGGTTTTCAACCTACTAAGTTACCTTCCTTTCCTTTATCTAAGTTTAAATTAAAAGAGTGGGACCACCCTTGATGTAAAGTAGTAGTACCACTAGGGTCAAATTTACTTTAAAACTCAATTGTGAACGGTTCATCTGGTTTTAATTAGCAAAATGTTTTTTACATTAGAAAGCCATATAATTTTAGCTATGCAAAGAAAAAAAAATATACTTCACATTCTTGCCAGTTTTCTGGAAAAAATTTTCTTATAAATANGAGAATATATTAATAGGAAAATATGCTAGGCAGTTCAAGTTGCCCGGACAACAAGTTTATTACGTCAAGCAATTGTAACTACGGGCCTCCAGGAAACTCTAAACATTAACTTAAAGTAACTGCATAAGTTTTCGATTCTATATAAATATCAATATTGAAAAATTAAATAAATTACGCATTTGAAATCATTAAAATCCGTCCTCAAATATGTTTACGATAAGTGACAAAAAACTAATAAACAATATAAAGAATTCGTTTCATATTTAACTTCATAAAAATAGAGTTAGCAAGTGAACTCAACCGCTCAATATATCAAGTTGAGGGTACCGTAATATCTCTACATTTATTTATAATAAATTGCAATATAAGATAGAAAATTACTGCGGTGACATATCCTAGATAATCTTGCGCATCAGAAAGAAGTAAAGACTGTTTAAAAGGTATGTTCTTCTGTTAAAATACCTAATTTTATACGTTATGTATGCTTCAAAAATCACGGAACCGAAAGATAATTAAAACCTTAACAAATTCGAACTGCACGCCTAATTAATTGAGACTAAAACAAGCCCATGCCAATATTTTCGATTTAAACTAACTATAGGGAAGTTTTCGGAAATGTGAAATAATCCATAATATCCCGTTTTGAAATCAATGTCAAGGAAAAAATATTTCTTCGTCGCATGTTATGTTTTTATGGACTTTTAATGAACATCTTTAATTCCGTTATGAATACCACAAATTATCCTCCATTCCATGGAAAGCATTCCTTTTACTCAGAGCAATTCCTATAATAATTACGGTGAATTCGGAGGACAGTAAGGTAACGTTCTTCAATTATTTTAGTATTAATTTCAAGCAAGTACGAAAACAATCAGAAACCGCGCAAGAAGAGTGACTTTTATTGTTATAATTATAAAGGATGAACTGTCGTTAGCTATCAAATGTTATCAAAATAGCTGTCGAAACAATGAATTATTCGTCAGAATTGCCTACAAATGGACCCTTATCGCCTTCAAAACATATGTTAAAGAGATACAGAAATTATCTTTTAATTTACGAAGACTAGTTATACACTATTTCCAAACATTCTCTAAGGAAATAATAATAATAATCCTGTAATCCTAACATGCATGGAAAATGTTTGTTATCTACCGTACAATATGAAACACGCAACCCGTTTAAGGAAAACAGCTTTCAAACCAACTCAGTAGATTAAGATTATATGAAGCGAAGGCCAATGATTTACGAAGAACATACAAAAGCAACAATTGGTAGAGAATCATTGTTGGGTTATTTTCTTTTCATCAAGGACCATGCGAAAAATTTCGTCTCTATTTGCGTAACGAGATGATTAACATTCCAAGATCCAAAACAGCAATCGTTAACGGCAAAATGGTTTATAAGATTATTAAATCAAAGTTTAAAGTTTCATACTGAAGGAAACGAAAAAATCCCGAAAGAAAAATAAATTCAAGTGACTAATTGCTTTAAGGAACAAGTTCACCTTGTACTTCAGAGGAAAGGAAAAGAACTGAAGGTCGTTTGGGGGAATATCGGTCTAACTGTACTATTTGGAATAGATAAAGCCGCCTGTTTAGAGAATAATAAGGCAGTGAAAGGATTGAAAATGGAAAGCGAAACATCGATAAGCCTTGAAGAGCGCCAGTCTTACATAAGTAAACACATTTTAACGTTTTCTGAAAGAATGACTTATATTTAGAGTAAGGGGTATCCTGTCTTTAAAACGGACAAAGTAACAGACGAAAGATGATACGAAACAACGCAATATAAAACAAACAGCATTAATTAGTAATAATGTATGTAATACGATACGGAATTAAAGATAGAAAGTTGATTAAATCAGCGATCTAGCATTCTAAAGACTTATAGCAGGTTTTAAAAGGATATTTTCACATCAATCATTAAATATATCTTAACCAAATATTAAAAATATGAAGCTGTATTATGATGCAGATGTTTCGTTGAGAAAATTTAATTAATCAGGAATGAAAAAGACCTTTCAATGCATCAGATTTTAACGTGAGTGCAAAGAGATCATATTCGCAATGAAATGTTAATATAAATCCACATTACCTTAAGTTGAAACACCGGAGAGTCGCATTTCTCCGTGGACTTCGATGGCTTCCAGAGGACTTTGAAAACAGAAGAATCGCACATTTGCATAAGATACATCAACCACGGAGTACATTCGCTATCTAAATATCTGGATATATAGAAATACACAATTTAGAACCAAAGAATTTACTTCAATTTCACAAGTAATTTTCTCTAAAGTCATGGTCTTGCATGAACTACCACTGGTAGTGTTAAAAGAAGGACTTTCATTACTTTCAAATCAGTATTTCCTAAACCATCTAGTATAATGATATTTGGCAACTGCCACTAGAATCGATCGATAAAATAAGTAATGGGATTCCGGCGAAAGAGTGATTATTAAAAAAAAGCATTTATTTAATTTATTAAGTCCGTGCCGTCAATTCGTTTCAAACAGAACACACAAAGCCATCTTTGAAAACTGAACATTAATGTACAGAATCAGTTTCGGAAAGTAATTGCTAATTCAATTTTAACGAAAAAACTACTAAATAAATGTTACCCATGGTTTTTGTAATACATTAAGCATTATCTATTATTTCTATACAAGTACTTAGATCCAAGTAACTTGTTTTAAATCCAAGGTTGAGTTCAAACTTTTACGAGCCAAATTCAAATCAGAGTTTCATTTAAGAATTTACGGTATCTTATCTCCCGATGGTTACGCGAAACACCAAAAATAGTTATATTTAAATGATGATTTCCAGGGATTAGGGCATAACTAATTTAAAAACATAAGAGATATTTGAATTTAAACTGTATAACATAAGACAGGCACGGGCCATGAGAATCCTTCCGATAAAAATTCAAACTTGGAAAACCGTTACGTCACCGGTTGAACAAATGAACGTGCCTAAAGCCCCTCGAAATAAGAAGAAAGAGAGAAATTTTGGGGAATAAAAACCGGCGACGAATTTAATGATCGAACCAATCGTTAATTAAAATATGATACGTTCCTAAAGATAAACAATACGAACTAAAGAGAGAAATGTTTCTTATCAACACTAATGAGTAGTAAATCTTACGATATTCGTGAACTAAACCTACCAATTGTACACAATTCGAAGAGAGTTGAAATCTAAGGAATTTAAGCTTCTAATTGCTATCATTAACTACTATTAAAACAATGGTAAGTAGTATTACATTCCATGGGCTATGAATCAACGGTCCATTGCCGATTTCGTTTAATTTATATCCACGATTTACCGTATGTTATGAAAAATTTAATGATTACCAAGCGAAAGAATTAATACTTTGGATATCGAAAAACCTAGCGTAATGTACTTATTTAACCTTCTAAAAATCATGAGAGAGTTGCGATTTCGAACATAAGACGGGAAAGTTACTTAATCCGTACAAACCAGACCCAAATCGAAGGAGATTCGCGAAATAAGTGCACGAATAATTTAACTCAAATTCATTACAAAGGAATAGAAGTTTACCACTGATTTACGCATTGACCAAACTTAGCGTCGCTCTCATGAACACGCGATCGTCATTCACTTTCACTACCAAACGATGGCACTTAATAATCTGAATTTCAGCTTGCATTATCGATTACTTCTTTACCGAGACATACAAAGTTTCAATTACGATCAAAGTATTCTATGTAACTTACCATATATGCGAAGTCCTCTCCGGCGACCACGGACATCTTGACTCCTTGGAAAATCTTCCTTTTACCATTTAATAAATAGTTGCATAACATATAAGTATTATTTCAAAAACAGAAACGTAATACTTTACCATTTCGCTTCCTTTACCAAACTTTCGAATCGCACACGAGTCTTCAAATTCAAATTCTAACGGTTTTTCTCACTAAAGTTGATAGCACGACTTAACTCCAAGAAAGATGCGCAGCGTTTGAGGAGCTGTCAACTGAAATTGTTTAAACTGACGATTCCTGCGATTTGATTGGTCGAAATTGAGCTGTACGTCAGTTGCCCCGCCCACCCCCGATTTTAAGATTACGATATAAATTATGGGAAATTAATTTTACATTTAATTCAATATGCCATCGTTTAAATTCGATTTTAAATTATTCGAAACGTTAATTTTTCTTTAAATTCTAATTATATTGCTCGATTGTAATTACGATGGGTCCATTGTGATAGCGGAAAATTCCATTAAGATTAATGAATAATATGAAATAATTGTTTACGGTGACTGTTCGAGTACATATATTTGTTATTTTTATATATGCATAATATGTTATCGAATGAATTAAGTTGTTACTTTAATTTATTAGATTTATATATATACGCGACCGCAAAAAACAAAAGACTGCCATTAGCGCATGTACTCAATAAACTTATATTCATGGGCAAAATTGATGATATTTTATCAGAAAAATTCCCTATGATTAAAAACGTTGGCTCTTCAGATAAGATCCAGCTATTTAAAGTATTACAGAGGTTACAATTCACTTCACGAATTGAGAATTCTATGTTACGAATTCCTTTATTGCTCAAGAACCCAAGCTACAATTTTNGAGTCATTTGAAGAGGGCACAGGAGAAGAAAATGGGTGGGAGCTGGAGAAGGACAGGGTAGATGGAACCAGAAGGGGGCAGGTGAGGGAAAGGGGGCAGAAGAGGTGGAAGAGACAAAAGAAATGGAGGGGCAGCTAGGTGTGTAGGGTTAGGGGGAGTTAGGGTGGGAGGAGCAGGGGAGGGGGAGAAAGGAGTTGGAGGAGTAGGGTGAGGGGGCTGAGGAAGAGGCTGGAAGAGGGTAGGGAGGAAGATGTATGGAGGGAGAAGGGAAGGGCCATGGCTGGTAGGGGAAGCGGGATAAGAGGGATATAGCCATAATTGAAGTAGGATATAACTTAATATTATATTTATATGACATTATGGTACACTCCCCTCCAGCACTGCCACCTGGCCAGAAGATTGAATTGCAACGTGATTTTAAATAAATAAATAAATATAAATGCAGCCAATACAGAAAGTCATTCTAAAATGATATGTATATCAGGAACGATTCAGCATTAAATTTTACAGGGAAATGTTTCAATGCAGTTATTCAGTCTGCTAAAGACAATATAAGGCTTGAAGGACCCCATTGCAATAATTAACTTTATCTAAATGAATATTTTAGTGTTTAACTTTTAAAAGTGCCTAAGTAAATAGTTACAATAAAGATATCATCTCAGCTTTTCAAGATGAGGTTTTATTCGTGTGAACTCATTCTGCCATATAATTTCTCAATCTGTTAGCCCAACCTATGAATGAATATATTAATTTCTTAATTGCCATCTGATAAATTTTACTTCACTATTCTTTATTTAGAAGGAGAAATATAGATTTGGGCTTCTAATCAATAATAATTCAAGTGCCTTCAGACACAAATGGGTAAATCATAGTTTGAAGTTCATTGTATGTACCACCATATTATCATAAAGATCATCATATGCTATACATTAGCATTTAACAAGCATCATCATTTTCAGAAGAAAATCTTGGTAAGAAAATTGATTTTCATTCAAAAGGATTAGCACTTTTTGCTTTAGATAACTCATATGCAAATTTATTAATAATTATAAAATTTATATAGTTTTGAAAAAGTAGACTTAATTTAAATAATTGATACAAAATTTGAAATTACAGTTTTATGCATTTGAATTCTAATAAAAAAGTACTTCAGTCAAACCCTGGATTGTGAGCATAATCTGTTCCAGAAATGTGCTTGTAATCCAAAGCATGCATATAACAAAGATGATTCCCTATAAGAAATAATGAGGTCTCAGATGATCATGATTTGCTCCATAACCTAAAAATATTCATATACATAATAATGATTATTAGAGAAGCAGTGGTCATGTGATGCTCAACAGACAAAACAGTGTATATGTACTCCATGCAGAGCAGTTACCGGCCTATATGCCATCCAGTTGCAAAAAAATAATTTTGTTGCCCCTTATAATTGAAGTCCAAAACCGTACATATACTGATTGGCTGGTAAAAATTATTTTGAAGAACTCTGAAAAAGCAATGTTTTACCACTTCGTTCCCCAGCTTACATTGGCTACAAAATATCAATTAATAATGCATAATCTGTATGCTTAGAGTAAATAGTATACAGAATAGTTAATTGTCCACATTACTTTCAAGTGACATTATCATCACAATGTACTTAACTTAAAATGATATGATTTGAATGCAATCTATTTTTCGCAACTAAATATGAGAATTTTTAATAAAAATTGATTACATCATAAATTACTTTGATTAATTCCACTGAGAAATATTCCTTTCTCATCTTGAGCTATCCCTAATTCCTTATTCTAAATTTTCCAATCTTTAATTCCACATCGTAATCTTCCCTAGATAAGTGTTGTGTATCACACACAACAAACTAATAATGTTCTTGTAATAATAGTAATGGTTGGCTACATTTCTGTTGCTGCCCCTAAGATGGTGCCACCCAGGTGCGATGTACCCTTTGCACCCATAGGACGGTGCAGCACTGACTCTATGTAATTATCATATTGCAAGACCTTGATCATGTATCAAGTTAAAACTCATCAAAAATTTTTGCTTGTCTTGCAAGATATCAGCAAACCAAGGTAATCGTAGACCAAGGTTTGACTGTATATGCATACAACATGTAGGTAAGATTTCAGAGCTGAATTTTTGGAAAAGTATGAGTTATGAACTGATAAATATGGTATTTGCATACATGGTATTCCTGACTTGTTAATTATCATTACAGTTTAAAATTTAACAACAACAACCAATTTTACTATCAATAGTGAATGAATGTGGCACCTGCTAAAATTACCTGAACCATGCCTCAAGAAATTCAAGCATTTCATGAGGTTTTGCCTGACTTTGGGAATCATAAGTGAATCATTGTGCTAGTACATTTTTTTCAGAAAAAATTACAAATTCTAATAAGATGAAGTAAGTACCTTTCACAATATTTTCACAGTTTCTACAGAAATTCAGTCACTTCTTCCATGGCAACGCTAATTAGGGAAAATGGCTCCTATAACATATGACTTATTGATTGCAGACACTGAGCAGCAACAGTCTTGCTTCCTTAACAAACATGAATCTCCATCCAGTCAGGACTTCTGTGGAGCTGACTCATGATAACCACAGGGGCAACATCTGGACTTTTACAAGTATTCCTCAAAACCTCACTCCAAGATAACCAAAGTTTGTTGATATCATCATCATGAAATGACAAAATTGGAGAACAGGTGAAATGAATGAATGAAACATGCAGAACTGTGCCCAGTGTATCTGCAGCACTGTAGCAGACATAATTTGCCACCCCTTAAAATTAAATACCAAAACCATACATTCCATAATTTGTAGGTAAAAATTATTTTGTAAGACTTTGAAAAACTGGTGTTCTATGAATTTGTTCCCCAGCTTAAATTGGTCACAAAACATCAGTAACGATTAATTATGTATTATTATTCCATAAGTTAATAGTTCTTATTATGAGTTAATAGTATTATTATGAATTAATAGTTCAAATTACTCTTGAATATTATAATCTTAGCAGGAACAGTCTCCAGAAGTGTCAATACAACACATAAAGCTATTTGCAAATTAGGACAGACTCAGATCAAATCTCTATTAAATCTATATTCCTAAATCTGAAGAGGATCTATTCTTTGTACCAGAAAATCTTTTATTGATTCCAATTCTTCAATTAAATCCACTGCATAAATATTCCTTTCTCATCTTGAGTTACTTATAATTTTTTTCTCTACATTTCTGCAAATCTTTACTTTCAATTCATAATCTTTCCTAGATAATTCATGTTTATCACATGTAAAACAACAAATAATGTTATTATTATAACAGCTATGTTTGGCTAAGTTTCTGTTGCAGCCCTTTAAACGCCACAACTCTGGTGTGAGGCATCCCTTGCACCCATATGACAGCGTAGCTCTGATAATATGATTATTAAGCTAGGATATTGCCTCTCATGCAGTTATAATATGTGATTTTATTTCCTTGTAATGGTATAATTTTTAATATCCAATCTATTATTGCCATATGCAATATTACATTTAAAATTCACCAGAAAACACATCTGCTATGACATTCTCAGGAGATACAGGATCATCATCAAATGCATGTAATGAAATAGTTGCTAATATAATCCATCCTCCTTCAATTAAAAATATACTCTTACATGGATTCAAATTTAGAGTTAGTGCCAAAACACAGTAATTATAATGACTTAATGTACTTAAAACCAAATAATGAATAAAGAATGATTTAAACAATGACTGCTTGCTATAACAGACCAGTATAAAATAGATGATACCAAGTATCATTATTAGAGAATATACGATGTTTATTCTTTGAAAATTAAAACACTGCCCAGATTTAATTCTATAGGATTTAATAAATGTATAATGCCTATGTAGTCTTTCAACAAACATATTTCCAGGAATGAAATGATGGTTGATATTTTACAGAATCCAAACTTAATTAGTGTTCTGTATATCGAGAAATTATATTATATATAATAATAAAATTCATAATAACATGTATTGTGGTATCTTGACTTATGACCTTAATTCCAGTTCATAACATGGAACCCAGTTTTCCATTACATCTTTTTGGCATTTTTGATTTTTTTTTCAAAATTAAGTTCATATCTAGAGGTCAACAGGGAAAAGTGTTTGTACATAGAGCAGTTCTTCAAAGTCCTCATACCATTATTTACTTTCAACTACCACAAAAAAATCATTGCTGAATTACAGCATTAGAAAACAATACATGATCAGGCTACTTCTAAAATGAAATATATAAATGAAAAATAGAACATTCAAAATTATGTAATAAATAAATAAAATTCTAATTGCATACAGTAAAAACCTACCCAGTTCCTGTATGACCCTTAAATATTAAGGATAAAACAGAATAGAGCAAAATTAAATTATTCTTCCTGTATTGTTCTACTTTTTCTGATTGCTGATCTATACCAAAATATGCCATTCAATTGTAAGGGTATTTTCTTTAAATAAATTTCAAGTCAAACATAATTAAGAATTTGAACCCCTTTTCATTTAATTCATTGCTCTTCAGAAACATATAAATTCAGAACCCCTTGCTGCTCTTTCCTAAAGTTTAGAATTATTAATAAGAAAAACTTTTCAATTTCTCAATGTTTTACCACTTCGTTCCCCAGCTTACATTGGCTACAAAATATCAATTAATAATGCATAATCTGTATGCTTAGAGTAAATAGTATACAGAATAGTTAATTGTCCACATTACTTTCAAGTGACATTATCATCACAATGTACTTAACTTAAAATGATATGATTTGAATGCAATCTATTTTTCGCAACTAAATATGAGAATTTTTAATAAAAATTGATTACATCATAAATTACTTTGATTAATTCCACTGAGAAATATTCCTTTCTCATCTTGAGCTATCCCTAATTCCTTATTCTAAATTTTCCAATCTTTAATTCCACATCGTAATCTTCCCTAGATAAGTGTTGTGTATCACACACAACAAACTAATAATGTTCTTGTAATAATAGTAATGGTTGGCTACATTTNACCCGGGTTCGATTCCCGGCTGCGGCAGACTTTTTCTCTTTCAATTTCTTCTTCTAAATTCAAAGCATGTGTACCATGCGTATCTCATCGCTTTTCTACATTACAAACAGTTCTATTATGTTGGAAAAATAGACTTGAATGTATACCTAATTGTGATTAAAGATGGATTTTTACTGATGATCATTGAAAATGCTGATATACATTTCCATAGCAAGATCGGTGTCAAAAAGAGTTTAGGAATATTATATTAAGGATTGTATCATTTCAAAATACAAATTTTTTTATAACTTGAGCCTTTGATATATTATTTTCCTCACAATATTTTTTGTTTTACAGAGTACATATCTACATTTAGAGAAAGGGTTAAAACCTGCAGACAAGGAAAGGCTGTCAGAGAAAACTGAACATGTATCTTAAGAAGATAATAAATACCTGCAAAACTTGTAAAACTGCTTAAGTTCATGTGTTTAGCTCATAATACAGACCACCTCCATTTAATTCAAGAATATGAAATGAGGTTTGAAATTGATGACAAAGTCTGTAACAACTTTACATCTTCATTTTCTCAGCATGTCTGAAACAACGATGTTAGCAAATAAATGCCAGAACCTCCTTGAAGATATAGCTTCGAAGGAAAGTTCCCTACCTCTAAGACCAACAAATAGTTATAAATCATAAGATCTTCGTAAGTGAAACCTCTTGCCACTTGAAGGTATATCATTTTTCTTGAGCTTAAAAACTGTAATTTGACGTTTTTTTATCACAATTAACTCAATTTTCCTGAGGATAATGAACAAACATCAAATTCATGGTTCCTTCTCCTTTAATCATGGAGTTGCACTTTTCATTTGACTGTACTAAAACTTTCAAGCTTACCCTAAAACTAGAATACCATATATGTACACATGTTCTCTGGCAATTAAATCTGCTTTCTTTCCAAAACTGATCTGTCTCTCAGATACTGAATGTAACTTCAGTTTTCTTTTCCTAAAGTACATGTCTATTCTTATAAATGAAAGTTAAATGTTTCCCAGTATTCATAGAGCAACTATTTTGCTTTCAGAAAGAATAGTAATAGACATGAGAGAAAAATAAATGCACAAATTTAACAACATGAAATCCTGACATAGGACAGTTTTATGATCATAAGATGATTGAACAATTATTAGCCTCAATCAAGAGATACATTTTCCCAATGATTACAAGAATGATGTTAATGTTACTTTTGTATATGATGAAAAAGTAGAAAGAAGTAGAGTACCAATTAGGTGAAGAGTTATACAATTATACACTCAACAAGTAATATTTCTCAAGCTAAAATGAGCTTTTTTGAGAGTAGCTGCAAATGATTATGAGAAACTTGTAATAAATAACTGAAGAATGAGAACACAGCTTGAGTATTCAGCTCTTCAAGTTTCAGTGGCACAATACTCTGATTTCAAAGCTACATTTCTGCTGGTGTCTGAACAGTCACCAGTCAGTAAGTTAGTTCGATCCTTAAACTATTCACCATTAATAACCTAAAGCTTTGGAGAGGGATGAGGCAACTAAGCAAGATGAGGATTGAGGTAGTTTGCCAACTCTTTCCTTACTGACTCAGAATGAGCTAAGAATCAAAGAAATCAACATAAGAGCAGCATGACCCCTTGAATTAAACACGTCAAAGAAAATATTAAGCAATTAAGTTGAGCATAAAATGTTATTCTATTTTAAAATGTTGGCTCTAATATATTTATATGACAAGTAATTATGAATACTTTTTCCTCCGAGGTAACTTTGACAATGGCTGATTAACACTGCATATTTCATGTTTAAATATATAATGAATTTAAGGAGGTAGCTGAATAAAAGGGTTTGGTTTCATGAGTTGGTTTTATTGCACAAACAAAGCATCCAAAACAGATTCTTCAATACTTCCATTAAATATATTTTTGTTGTAATGTATATTGTCACTGTTAACAAGGATGAATAATAAAAATGAAGAATAGATTCGGATAGGTTAATGCTAATTACAACATCCCTTTGTAAACGATTTTTAAAATGTACTCACAGTGTGTATTTTGACACTCTAAATAAAAACTACTTTTCATCAGCAAGGATCCACAGCTAATGAAAAGTAATTTTTATCTCGAAAATGGCGCAAGTCATAAAGTATGAGCATTTTTTGTTTAAAATGTCAAAATACACACACTACAGTTTGAGTACATTTTGAAAATTGTTTGAGAAGTAGTGTTGTAATACACATTTACCTTCAAATGACTGATGCAGATAGCATACACAAGTAAAAGCAAAATAATCATACTAAGCCTGTAATTTAGGTCTAAAATGAAGAATTTTTAAGAAGCCATTCTATTCTTCATTGAAAGATTCCTTATTTGATAGCTAACATTTGGGAGGTAGGCAATTATTTGGCATACATACAGCCTTTTGAAATGAGTTACCTTTCTCCATTTATATTATAAGAATTTATTCTATTGTGGACACAATTAAACTAAGTTCCGCTTGACCATATTTTAAATTTATGCTGTTCAGAAAAGCTCTAAATTTAATACCAATATTATTATAAAGCTAATTTAGTATTAATGAATATATAGGGATTTGAGGGATGAAATGCTGCGTGAGAAGTTGATCATGAACTAGATGAAATATTTTTAGGTTCCTTGTTCGACTTAAAACCATTCCTTTCATTACAAATAACTGGTTATTTAAATCATTTAATTAGTTATTTTTTAAGCAAACAGATATAAATTGTATAAGTTAGAGAGAAAAATTGGTGACAAATAATTAATAGAAAAGAATAATGGAATTAAATACAAGAATAGTGATGAAACATCAATATTTTGACAGAAGATAACATCCTTGGATTTAAATGGGTATTCTAAATGCCAAGAGATATGTTTTGACTGGTGCAGAGAAGACATCTACAAGCAAATAACTAGCCCTCCTTATCTAAGGATTAAATGCTAAATATTCTTTTATTAGTTATTCAGCAAATCATAATCTACATCTACAATCAACAGGTGTAGAACATAATTAATGGTATAGTTATAATATTTTTAAAACATTGAATTCAAAACTTGTACAAATCCACAAAATGTTTTACAATAACGTTTACTGGTTTTGGCATAGGCTACGCCATCATCAGAACTTTGAACATCATAGTCTGATTTATTGTGCCCCATGCCTTTTATTTCATATTGTCACTGAAAATGATCATCTTCAACATTTATTTCAATTACTTCCTTACTCTTACTGGTATTATTAGTTAACCATTAATAACTAATTTTAGCATTGAATTTCACCTTTACCTGGTCACAGTATAAACAAATTAACCTAGCTGCTACTTTTACTTAAAGTGGAAACGTTTTATTTAAAACTTAATAGGAGAAATAGTTAATCTTCTAACTCATATTGGTTTGATCTCAGAATCAAATATGTGACACCTTAATTCTGAGATAAAAGGAAAAGATTTGCAGGTTATTGAGCCGTAATTGGGCTCAATAACCTGCAAAAAGTACACATCAAGTGGCTGACTTATGTCATTAGTTTCATGAAAATATTCAATTTATTCTAATGAATAGAAAGGTAATTTTTCTGTTGTTACATTGGTATTAAACTTTCTGAAACTGAGAGTCCTTGAATAGGATAATATAGCTCCATTTCAGTTTTTTAAACAATGTGAGCAATAAATTATCTCCACAGTAGTCCACATCATAATAACCTTGGCAAAATTTGCTACTTCTTACAATTACTTTCTGAAGGTTGGTTCAATTTATTATTTATTAAACTCAAGTGCAGCTCCGGATGGTTAACATACATAACAGCAATAAATTAACAAGAGGAGAACAGACACGAGCAAACAACAGAATATGAGAAAATGAGCACCATATAAGGTTAAAATGGAGAAGAAAAAACATGGATTATACTTTGATATGTGCAGACGAAAATCAAAATTGAGATCTCTGGAAGGTTATAATAAAAAGGCAACGTACCATAAAGTCATGGGTAATAAATCATAAAAGCTTGAGCACTAAGTATAACTAGGAAGTGAGAGGAAGATCAATACGAGTAACTGTACATTCCTTTTCCAGCTATATCACAGTAAAGTTAACTTCATATTACTCCAGCTTAATTTCCCAAATGAATACATATATAGGATGATTACATTCAACTGACGTAAATGAGAAGCTTTTAAATGGAAGATATTCATTTGACAGAAATATTTTTCAGTTTGCAATAGATTTCACAGTTAATTTTTCCACCAAAGACTTTCCCTTTGGCGATCTTTGAAAATACGCTGAGTTATTCAAAATGTTTATTTACGAAAGTCCCCAGGTTTAATAAAACTATAAATATAAATAGCAACTGACATATCATCGGATGACTTCTACAGCTTTACGAATGAGTTATTCACATTCCACCAAAATATATACCAAATACGATCTATCTCTAATCCCCAAAGGTAAATCGAACCACTATCAAAGATTTACTCCCAAAATCACTACAAGTTCTAAAAAAATTAGTACATCTTATACTTTTCAAAGATCATAAATCAATAATAAAAGGATCAATGACAATAATTACCTCATTAATCTTACTTTCAAGCTTAGAGGGAATAACATGAAGATTTTCAGATTTCTCAAAGTAGAAACGAAGAAAATATTGGTGCATTATCTTTAAGGTGTTCCCTCATTTAGATACCAAAAGTTGTGCAAACTTGTAATTATTAGGTACGAACATTTTCACGAGATAAATTGATATATAATTGACTGAAAATAGTGTTTCTCATATAATTCGCACCAAGAAGACCCCACGATGTCTCATTCAAAGGAAGTATTCTATGCGTAAGAAGATTTCAAATTCAATTCAGCAAGCCAATTTTCGAAATCGCAACTACTTACTTCAAGTTCTGAAGGTTTTTTTACCTTTTCAACAAAATTCTACACATGTAACACCCTTGACCCACTTTGAAGTGACCTCATATGCAGCTGTTATGTTCTTTCTGGTACGCGGTCAACGTATCATCTTTCTTTGTCTTCGCTTTCACCGAGTTTCTCCCCAAAAAAATTGAGCTTGCTACCTGTCCAGTGAATTTCAATAATCATGTTTCATTTATTAAAATCGATAATGTTATTTTTTAATTTTATTTTAAATAAATATTTAATTCACGTCTCTTAAAAAAAACGATAAAATCGAAAGACCAGGAAGTAGGTGAAATATTTCTGCGTAAGAGAAAGTACTGTTGATTCTTACGCGGAAAGGTCGTCACGATGGAAGGAGGGGTTGTGGCACCATTCTGACTCAAGAAAAATTCTCTTTGGGTTTTTAGGGAGGTAGTGGTGCTGGATATGTTTCTGTAGGACTAGGGAACAAGAAATGGCTCTAAGTATTAATAGCAAGTGCTTGGCACTTGTGCGTAGATTCAATAACTGTTATTACAGAGTGTTTTTCAGTTCTAACTGTTCTTCAAGCTTGATTCTTCGGAGTTCATTTGGTGCTAGTGATACTCATAACTTCAGGAGAATTCATACTGGCGATGTAAACTGCAGCGTTGGCAAATATGCTCAAAACCAGAAACCTGATTGGAATAGAGCTGTTTCTGAAGCAGAAAAAATTGTTGGGTACCCAACATCATTTCTTAGTTTAAGATGGCTATTGAGTGATGAAATAGCAAATATTGCTCTTCATTTACGAAAGTTAATTGGATCCAACCACCCTCTCCTAAAGACAGCTAAGTACGTTCTTTATATTGTAAAATAGCGAATTCGTTTCTTCATAATAGGGCCCCATAATCATGTTGTCGATGTTTCAGGAGTTTGGTTTACAATGGAAGAAATAACATGCAAGCGTGGGGCCTTATTGTTTTGCTTCTCTCCAAAGCTGCAGGGCATTTCAACGTTAATATACTCGAAGAAGACAAAGCTGCTGGTGTTTTACACAGGTTAGTATTTCTCAGAAGATTCAGTGAAATTTACTACCAATGAGTCTTGTCATATTATGATGCCATCTTAGAAATTTCTTAAAGTCTTAAGGATGATAATCAAAGAGTGAAGTTAGTTAAATGTTTACATTAGGGCCCAGTGGGGTAGAGTTAAAGTACACTGAAATAATGCTTTTGACTAGCTTTTGTTGTCATGTTTCTTCTAAGATCCCCACTTGCAGCATCAAAATACTGTTGAGTTTTAATTACAGCAGGCGTAATATATATACAATTTGTAATCTCTCATTCGTACAGAGTTCTCAAAAATCCATTGTTATTTCAGTCAGCGAGCTTTAGCTGAAGTTACTGAGATGATCCGAACAAGCCATTTAGTGCACAAAGGATTGGTGAACATAAGACCAGGCGAGTTCACTGGAGATACCAGAATGCTAAGTGATTTAATGTTTGGAAATAAGATAGCTCTTCTTGGTGGAGACTACTTGCTTGGAAATTCCTGTGCAGAGCTAGCATCATTACGAGATTCAGAACTTGTGGAACTCATGAGTAGTGCTGTGAGGGATCTTGCAGAAGGGGAATTCGTTGGACGGAGAGACTCCCAAAATAATCCTCTCCCAGGTGGACCATTGGATGGTGATACTCAAGATACTTCCACCAACTCATTTCCTCCTTCTGCTGAAGAAGAATGGATAATGAGAAATGTTCTCTCAGCTGCTGGCCTTCTTGGAAAGTCATGTCGAGGTGCTCTGAAATTAGCTGGCCATTCTGAGGAAGTGCAACAGCAGGGGTTCCTGTTTGGGAAACATCTGGCTCTTGCTTGGCAAGTAAGTAACTTTTGGTAAAAGGTATAACTTCAGTTTCTTGCACAGCTGTGTCCACTGCCCTTTAGTGTATCGAATTATCCTCAAGAGCAGTCTCACTATGATTGTCTTATAACTGTATCCAGTTCAAAAGCCAGAGTTACCTAAATTTGATTTTATGACATTATTGTGTGAGATAATCATTTTTCTGGTTGTGAATGATTTATATTCCAGAAGTTTAATGAAAGGAAAGTGTTACATATGGGTGAAAACTTTTTCCTTGCAGGCTTGTTTTGATTTGGAGCCATTTACTCTTGGATCAGGTTATGCTGTGGGATCTCCTTTCAATTTGACATCAGCTCCAGTATTATTTCATCTTGAGCACGACTCCTCATTGTATGAAGAAATTGACAAGGGAATTACTTCTGTAGAGGATGTGGATTATGCTAAGGTAATTGTAAAACTAGTCTATGTAGTTATTGGCATCTTAAGGATAGGAAAAGGGTATTTAAATATCTGTGTAAAGGAATGTATGTCGTTAACTCAAGGATCCCAAAAAACAGATTATTTGGTGTGATAACTCTGTTCCATAAACCGCTATTTCTCATTCAGAAAAGGACAGTATTATTATAAGTGTTAAAATTTAAATTTAAAAATACTCTTGAAGAGTTTATCTCTTGATTAATATTTTCACTAAATAGCGTTGCAGCTAATATTATGAAATGTATATTCTCTATGGTAGTAGCAAAATCTTGAATACTCACCATTATTTTATTCCTGACTTAATTTTTCCTTTGATACTCTGTTCTTGCTGTATTATGTGGAAGTAGTGCTTTTAGTTGCATGAAAAATTGAACTTTTCATCCATCAACTGTGACATATTGTCTAATATGTATGGTACTGAATAATTAGTATAAAATTAATTTTTGCTGATAAGATCCTTTTAAGTTCAATTCTAAGCTATAAAAACTAGGTATCAATCCATAAAATCAAAATTGAAACAATAGGAAGCTGTTGGATTTATGTACATGAGATAAGAAAATAGGAAAGATGCTAGAAAATTTTAAGATCTATATCTGTAATTTATTTCTAGCCACATTTATATATATGTAATTATATATTGAAAATAAGAATGATGCTAGAAAATTTCAAGATATATATCTGTAATTTATTTCTAGCCATATTTTACTAATAAAACAAGATTGCCCAAATGAGTTATTTTATGATATAATTTCCAATGCTAAACTTTCCAGCCTTATCTCAGAAAATTGGCAAAATGTTGTTTTATATGCTAGAGTGGAGGAGAGAGAACCTTTGGCCAGTTTAGGCTGTCAGTGCAGTATTTTAGTCACTTCCTGAAATAAATGTCCTTATTTAAAATAATTTCCTTTTTCAATATTTTGGATGGCTCTGTGGAAAATGTTCTCTATAAATGGACAAGTTGTGATCTTAAATCATTTGAATTTATGCAATGCGCAAGCCAAGAGTGGTGGTGGTGGTTTAACATGAAGCCACTTTTATGTGACCCAAAGATAAATGCTGTCATCTGATGGAAAAAGCTTCTTCAACTATTTGCCCAAGTATTTCCTTAGTGAATCATAGAAAATTTTAGACAAAAATATTGGAACTGGCAAAGTTTGGAACTTTGTAAAGTTTTAATATATTATGCATCCTTATATTCAGACAAATATTTTATAATTTTTGGAGTATTATTGTTTTCTATATGTTTGTTTTTTACTGCACATGATGTGTGAAATGTAATGTGGAAATAATTTCATAACTTTAGTGGCTAAAATTTTTATCCATAAGAATATAAAATTCCTTTTTGATGAAGTATGGGTTTCCTTCTTTTTCAGGTGCATTCTATAGTTTCAAGTGGTCCTGGAGTAGCACGCGCTAAGGAGTTGCAAAGGACCCATTCCCAGAAAGCTCTGGAGGTGCTGGAAGGATTTAAGGAGAGTGATGCTCGAACTGCTCTGGCTAATATTATCTTTGCCATGGGAGGACTCTGAAAGAATTCTATTGAAATGGCAGGAATTGTTTTCTTAATTTGTTGTACTTAATTATCATACCCACTCTTGTCCCAAAGATATTTTTTAAACAGATGCAGTTGTGTATTCCACAAGGATGCAATTGAAAGTCATTATGGATTGCACATAACCAAATCATTTATATGCTCTTGATATACTTAAATCTTTATTTAATCAATATTTTCAATTTCATCGTAAGAAAGAACTCATTCGTTTAAAATGATAATGGTGCTTGGTTAATTTTAATTCTGGGCAAAAATATTTTAAAGAATCATAAATATGCTGGTATGTATATGGTTAAAATTAGAAAAATTTATTTAGGCTATACTTTACTTTTATGGTTTACTTTATTTTATTTGTTCATAGCAAATATTCTAGATCTGAAATTTTAACAGTATCAGCATTTATATAGTTTATCTCAAAAATATATCAAAATTCATGTTGTTTTTAAGTAAATGAAAGGTATCTGCTTCAAGCAATAATTAATTTGGCTGAAAGGGACTTTGCCAGGTATGTAGCATGGTTTTCTCATGCTGTTCATCCATGAGGAAAAGTATATATTGAGAATCAGACTTAAATTTGGCAGGTTAAGGCAACTGAAAATGCCTCTGAAAATGTGATAAAACATCCTTAAACATGGAATACTCATGGCAAGACTTGTGCTCAATATTTAAATGTTTTTATTGCCAAAAATGTAAACAAATGCAGTAAGATATTTTTATTAAGACTAACCATAAGGCGTTTTAATGTACGGAAAGTGGTAAATTGTTTTATAGCTATTATTTTTATTAACATTAGAAAAGTCTGCATAGGTGACATTTTTTATAATATTTAAAGGCACGTTGTTGTACATTTGATTTTTACCTTGTTGGAATTGTTGTTAGAGAATATTTTTATACTC
>KZ308887.1:49483-62595 GCA_000376725.2 Ladona fulva
ATTGATTTGGATTTAATCTCACACTCTTTCTTAATGCCTTTATCAAGCTCACCACCTTGAAGATTCTGAATTATTGATGGTAACCTGAGGAAAATTTTGTTTGATACAAGTTGAGTAATCATAAAAATTATCTTTAGTATTATTGTTCCCAGTTAAATTGATTAATTCATGGATTTTATATCATTATATATTTTATGAGATTCTCTTTTATTAGAAGTTAGACTGCTGATTTTATAATCCTTGTTTTTGTATAAATGAGCATTGGAGGAATGGTAGAGGAACAGGTATTTGGCAATCATTCATCTATCAAAATTAGTTACAGTTAGTTATTCTAGAATATTAAAAATGTTTTAAGAGAATGAATGTATCAAGAATGGGGTAGTATTTTTGTATGGATTTTCTCCAGATCAATACAAACCTTTGTTCAAATGCTGCTGATGATACCTTCATCATTTTTGAAAAATCTGCAGTCATTTTTTCAGTGGTGATATTCTTTCCATAGTGCTGTAATGGAAATTTTTCCATTTAACACATATGCCCTCATTAAAGTTAAACATGTTTTTCAATTAGAGAGGATAGCCATAGATATTATCAGAAAGTTTTGTAGGATGTACTGGAATAAAGTGGAACGCAAAAGTAACCTTACTTGTAAGTATTAAATACAAGTAAGACTTAAAATTTTACCAGTTATAAATAACTATTGTCTTCAATAAGTATTGAATTTTGAAAACATGTGGGAACTTAGAGAATGTGCTTACTTTTTGTCTAAAATTAGACAAAGGATGAAGAAATAACCCTATATGGCTTTTGTAAAATCTCAGGAATAATTTCAGAATTGTCAACTGAATCATACAATGAGTTTTTTAATGTCTTAGAAATAAAGTAACAAAAATGAATCATGTACAATTTGTTGAAAACAGAAAGCATTGATACAAGGGATATGAATGTAAGCCAGTAAGTAGTACAGAATTTATTCAAGTTATTTTCAGTGTTGCTTGATATAGAGAACATGATTGAAATAAAGATGATAAATAAGGAGACATAACTGTATTTCAGGGAAATGGTATGAAGTCATGAAGGTTGGCTGAAGAAAATATAATTTTTAATGAAATAGGAGAGGATTTCTATGAATAGTTAAATGGAATGGATGGCATTCCATAAAATAACTATATAGTAAGGATTGATAAAAGTAAAACAAAAGTCAAATAGTTCAGTAATATGTTGTAACTGAGCTTAATTTTAATAGATATCTTTTCAGGGGTACTAAAATAAGTAGTGATAATGGATGAAATGGTAGGTTAAGCAAAGTGAGGAAAGCTTTGTAGATAAAGAGAAATCTGTTAACAGCAAACATAGATTTAGATAACAAGAAGATTTATCTTATTGTTTATGAATGGAGTAAGGCTGTATATTGAAGTAATAATATTTGAAGTGCAAAACAGAAAAGAAACCTTAAAATTGTTACTAATAGAAACAAATTATCATTATTGATGAGGGAGGGAGTAGTATTTTATTAACTCAAATCCATGATTAATTTCTGTTACGTATGTATCACAGAACTGCACAATGGAAATAAGTTACAGAATAGCCAAGGATATAGTGGCCTTCAATAGGAGAACTGTGCTAAAGATTTAAATAAATGAAAACCTTGGTAGAAGCTGGTGAATTGAAATATTTTCAGTATGTCATTAGTGATGCAGAAAAGATGATACTCTGTAACCAGAAAGTCTTGAGCCAGATAAATCAGGAATGAGGATGGAAAAAATGAAAAGAGAAGGAAACTAAATAGAATCAAATTACATAGGAAAGCATATTGGATAGGTCATCATTTGTGTAGGTAGTGTATAATGAAGGAGGTGGTTAATATAAGAGTAGGAAAATAATAGGTAAGTAAAGGTTACATATAGGTAGTAGAGATGTTGTTTGAGTAAAGAAAGTTATAAGGATTTCAATAAAAGAAAGGGTTACTCAGTTTTACATGTTCTTACCCAACAAGATGAGATTACTATGATAATTTTGAATTACATCTCACATACTATACAAAAATTGTTAACAGAAACAGCAATTTAGACCAAACTCACATCTTAAAGCTATAATCCTCTCCTGACTTTTCAATATTTTAAATTAATGTAGTTGAAAATTTACCAGAAGTATGGTCTTTTCTCTTTTTAAACCATTCATGGTGAAGATGCATAGTGAATTGTGAAAATAAAATGCATAGACCTAGTAAATTATGAAAACAACTTTTGAAGATTCACTCAAGAGAAAACATGGATAAAAAGATGAGAAAATTGATTAGTAGCCAAGCCACAAGTCTCCATAAAAGTGCTGGAAGAAAATTTGGAAGGGAGAAACTTTAGAAGAACTTGGTTAATCTCTGAGAGATAGGCAATGGTAAGAGTAATGTTATTAATTATAAGAAATTGAGACAATTCCTATAGGAACAGATGGCTTAAACTGCTGCAAGATTCCTATGGTCAGATTGATAGATTTTGATAACGAAAAATGTTTCCAAATCATTTAATTCTTGACGAAAAGAATGGAAGACTTGGTGGGGGTCTAATTCAGTTTAATAGAAAACTATGACTAATTAATGACTAACTATAATGACTAACTTATTGACTACTTTAACTCTACACAGAAGAAGTAGTGATTGACTATCAGAGTTAAGGCTAAAATGTATGCCAAACAGTAAATATGAAGATTAATCACGAAACCTAAAAGCTTAGTGTTTTCAAACCCGAAATGTTACTTATGTCCAATTAGAATTGAGGAGTTATTTCAGTATAGTACAAAAAGATAAATGTAAATCCTACATTCTTTTGATTAGTGAGATGATAAAACATGATTATAATAAGATTTCAGGAAAAAAAAACAGATTTTACTTGTAATTATAATTTGTCTGAAGTAATTGAAGAAATGAGTTCAATGAGGTGCTTATCAGTCTTATTGTTAGATGAAATGATCAAAAGTAGACATTAAACATCATCTGATTAATTCTATATGTTTACACTAGAGCAAGAAGAAGACTTGAGTATTAATAGGATTAAAAAAAAGCTGATTGTTAAGTATATCACCAATAATTGTCAAAAGAAATATCTACCTTTCATAAGTCTCTCTTTTACTGTCTCCATTTTTGATTTTATTAATCAATATTAATATATTAGAAATTATATACTTTGTTTTATATAAATTCTTTCCTTGAGCCAAATAAAAATGATTGAATCTTTTAACATAGTTAGTAATAGATTTTATGGTAAAAACACAAGCCACTTTTAGTTGTGGTCTTCCCTTACCTTCAAAATGTCTTCAAGATGATGTATTTGTTTCTCAGCACATAATAGAGCTTTCCTGCATTCCTTAGAGCGACTAATTTCACTCTGCATTTGCTGCTGGTGTACTTTATGCTCAATAGCCCTCTTTTTGGACAAATCCTTAAAATGTACATACATAGTAAAAGATGAACATAAAAACTCACAAGGAAAAATGTTTTCTGTTAAATTACCATTTATCTTAATATGATTGACAAGTAATGGATATTTCATTCATTGCATTGACATAAGAGATGATAATTCTAAGTGGTTGCAGAGTGATTTTCTATTTGAGTTGATGTATTAAAATTAAATGTTAATTAATGAATCCTACAAATATTCAAACTTTTGAAAAACTCTTAAACTGTCTGAGAACGTTGAAATCATAAATATATAAAAGATGTATAAAATTATTTGACCTGCACTTGAGCCTCCATTGATTCCATCATTTGCTTAAGGTATGTAACTTCCTCTTGAAGTCTTTCTCTTTCTCCTAGATTGCGATCCTTTGACAGTTTTAACAGATGTTTGTGCTGATCCTGAAGTGTCTGCAACTCAGCTTCTCTTTCTCTTAACTTCTTTTCCAAATCTCTGTTTTGTGCACTCATCTCAATGAGCAAGTCAATACAAAAATTATTAATGGACCATCAATTGTAATCTTTAAGCTGTAGAGAAAGATTTATCACATGAATTCTAATGAAAAATCTTAATACTTCAAATAGTTTATTGTGTTAATCTAAATCAGGGGTCCCCAAACTATGGCCTGTGGGCCAGATCTTGCCCAGGGAAGGTTTTTATCCAGCCTGAAAATTAAGTAGATGTTATACTTTGGACACTCATAATGAGAAACCTAAAGTTCATATTTAGATATTACTGATTATATTCAATAAATTTTCATATTTTTGTTTTGATGCATATGAGAACTACTTCCCTTCTTATCATGATATAAATTAGATTAGAAGCAAAATATATACATGCTGCATAGATCACACCTGAATAGCACTTTCCACGTTCTTGCACTTGCCTCATAAAAAGTTTGTAGACTACTTATTTAAAGCACTGTCAACTGCATAAAATTTCTCTCACTCAGATATGAATTATAATTTTTCTGATAGTGATAGATTCAATACCATGTGATTCATTATGAAAGTGTGTACTTAGGATCAATATGTGTGTGTATTGCTGTTATGAGTGTGTATTACTGATAAAATTCTTATCCGGATTGGCTGTTTTAAACACATAAAGACAAAAAAGAACCTAAAAATGTGATTTGATTCTTGAAACAGTTAAGAACTGAAATAGCTGAGCCTGTAACTGAATCTGAGAACAATCAGATACAGTAATTCAATAATTTTACTTGATCACTACCGTGGAATCAATTTTAATTTTATCAATACAATTGGCTTGCTGCACCAATATTATAAATATTCTCTAAAATATTGATTCAATGGTAGATTTCTGCCAATATTTTCATAAGATAGGTTTCTTACTTCATAGAATATCTTGAAACAGAATAACTACATCTAAAAATGCTTTCTTAACTTAAATTGGAAAGGAAATATATAAGATATGATGAAGTGTATTACTTCCTTTACAATAACAAGTGAAGAAAAAATAAAAACAATTAAGGAAGCTTTAGGTAACCTTAAAAGGTGCCCCAGTGGTAAGGCTATCTTCTTAAATTAAGAACAATGTGAATAACCCTTATTGTTTCATAGATGAAGAGAAAAAAATAAATTAATCCTCACATCAAACTTGTATCCAGTGGTGAGATTAGGCTGATTGCATCAGTTTGTGCAAACCTGTTAATAGAATTTTCCGAGTTTGCCAAACTGGTTCCTAAAACCATCTGATACAATAGTATTAGAATGATACTCACAGAGATACCAAAAGCTGCTAGTTACAACAATAATGCAATTTCAATGCTGGATCATGAAGTGTTTCATTCTTTTTTCATCTTAAAGTTTTGCCAACAAGTTTTCAAATGAATGATTGAAAATTCATGAGCAACATCATTCAAAATGAATCATTAAAATCAATCATGAACTAGAAAATTTTGGTAAGTAATAAAAAACACTGTATATACATGTATTTTAGTGTAAATGGTAAAAGAAGAAACTCAAAGCTCTTGCATAGAAAATGCAAACCATGCAATCAAGATGAAGGTAGAGGAAAGTGTTAAAGGTAACTTAACGAGTAAATTTTGTCAGCTTGAATATAAAAGAAATGCTATAAAAGGATTATCTGATGAAAGATATAGCCAAGTGAGACCAACTGAAGCTAAGAAAAAAATTTATTCCAATTCTGAGACATAAAAGATGCTATTAATAAAGTTAATAATAATAATGACAAATTTAAAAAAATTTAGCTGGAAGTATTAAAATAATAAGAGATATTGCAGAGCTTATTTGAATTTCTCAGTATACAGTACAGAGCTAAATAAAAAGTATAATTTATTAGAAAATAGGGGATACTAAAAAGATCAGGGTTTCTATTAATAACTACCAGACAATTAAAATTCACAAAAGAGTGCAGTTAAGATAATAACAATTTTTCAAAATATGAAAGAATTTTCATATAGTAATAAAAATCACTACTATGGTTTTCAATTACATTTTCACTCTGGCATGCTCAAAGATTACTAACATGATCAGGTTTAATTAATAATGAGTTGAAATCACTCAAACCCTTGTTAGTTAAAGATGTAAGGATATTTTGTTCTTGTTTGATAAGTGCTAAGAAATATTTGGAAGGCTCCTAAGACTGGAAGGCTTGAATGCATTTAGTTACTTTTCATCACTAAAAACATAATCTGATTCAAAAAAATACAAAGAGTGAGTGATTTCCTCAAGTGAAAAGGCTCTGAATTTTTTTATCTAATTTTGTTTAAAGAGATAGGTTAACATACATTTCACATAATATTGTATTGTTGTCTTTCTCTTAATAATCACTTCAAAGCATCATTCCGGAAGATTTACCTTTTTACATTTGGTTTTTAGGACCTTAATTTCTTCAGAGTGAGATTGGATTAATTGAGGTAATTGTCCTTTACTCTGTTCGTAATTTTTCAGTGCAAGTTCCTGTCTACGTTGCAGTGCTTTCAGTACTCTATTCTCTGCAATCACCTCCTTCAATAAATTCCAAACGTAATTATTAATATACTGGTTACAGCAGATTAGTTTTTTAAATGACCAAATGAGCTAAAAGACCAGATCAGGTTAAAAATATGTAAATAGCAAATTTCAAAGTCGATTCATAGAAAAATGTAAATGTGATCATTGTATTAACTTTATTTAATATTTCATTATTATGATAAGAAAGATTAACGTGCCATGAAACATATATTTGTACATACATTCAACTGGCTCCTTCGAAGATTTAATTCACTTTCTAATTCTTTCATCTTAATTATCTTCGTGGACATTATTTTTTCACCTATCAACCCCGTATTGCAATTAGCGGGATATTTTAGTGCATATAGCCTGTTTGATAATGTATGAGATGTCACATAAGGGGATATTTCTTCTGAAAATTGAAACCATAAAAATGAAAATGCTATAGTCAAAATTAAAATTTAAGCTATTATAAGCTATGTTAAGTCTAAGCTATCGTTTGATAGAGTAAATAACTTTTTACGTCAAATTGATATAACTGAACTATTTTTACAGGCAAAACGGTTTCTCGGGTAATATTTCACTTACCTGGAATTACTTGTTGCTGATGTTGATGCAAGATAATACTTCTTCTATTTGATGATACTTTTGCATCACTTAAACTAACTGTGGGTTCTCCCATGCTGCATTATTTAGAATTAAAAATATTAATATTAATTAAATTGGAACTTTTGAATGACAATAAAGCAGGAACTCACCAATTTATCTCATATTTTTGAGGATTTTGAAGGTTTTCTCTTCTACTTGCCATCACTTTTTCACTGAGACGAAGTATTATGAAACAAGATAAACTTTGAAATTAACCAACTAAAAATATCAAGGACTGGAATAGAGCTTATGCACATAGCGTTAGATTAATTTGAAGGTATCGCTTCTTCTTAAGAAAAGACTTAAAATTACTCATTCCGACAATATTCCTCACGTCCTCTCCATAGACTCTTCAAATTTTCCTTCGTTGTTTACAAACAGTATAACAAGCGAAAAACGGGTTTTATGAGCGCCAAGTTGAATTGGAAATGAAAAAAGATGTCTTAAAAAAGGAATGGGAAAAACTTTATTGACATAAATGATTGTATTTCGACAAACTTTCATAAAAATAGAAAAGCAAACCGACGATGTTTTTCTTTGCTTCACTGAAAGGATGAACTGTACAAGTGATGGCTGCGGTTGTGAACTCCTGTATATATTTGTGGAAAACGCTGTGAAGATAAATGTCTTTCATTCGAAGACGAATTTAGAATCATTTTCACATCATTTGAACCAAATAAATTCGTATCCTTTCAAACCAAATTCCTTTTCCGTTTCCTCTTTGGGGGTTTCCGCGTCATTTAGCTTAACTTTGGTAACGTTGGGCTGGAATCCGAATTCATTTGCTTCATAAACAACTCGCTGTCCTTCGCCGTTTCTGTAGTTGGCAAAGTATCCACCTTCCTTAGATCCGCCTCTATAGCCTATTTCATGATGTCCATGGAATCCAACGGTGTAGTTGAACTTGTAATTAGGTCCTCCTGGATCGCCTTTGACAATATCTGATTGTCCCAAACCCGCTTGCCCATTGCCTCTTTGCTGATTGCCTCTTTGCTGGTTGACACCCCCAAGCCCAGGTCGATTTTGAGGAGTAGCATTAACAGATGACACAGGTCTATTAGGAGATATTGGCTTCCCTGGATTTATTTGACCCGTACGCAAAGGACTGCTTGGATCAATAGGTGCACCCGGCCGAGGGAAACTTCCTGGTTGATTGACCTTCTGTCTAGCGGGGGATTTTGGAGGGAAATTTCCTGGTCTTCCGGATGAGGGAACCTCTCTACCATTTCCCTGGCCGCGGACAGGGTTAACGCCTATGATTGGAAAGTTTATCCTATCATCTTTTACATTAACGTTGATCGGAGGCGTTTTTGTTGTCGTTGGCACGATACAGTTGCTGCATCCATTCAAACCTCTAAATCCATTTGGCTTTTTAGTGGTAGGCGGTTTACTAGGTTCTGTTTGTACTTGTATCTGCTGTGGAGGTGGTGTCACGGTTGTTGGTCTCCTTGTTGCAATGTTTCTTGTCGGGGGTTTTTCTGTGGGTGGCCCTGAAGAAGTTATACGGTGATTTAGGAATTGTCTTTCTCAGAGAAAGTTTAAACACATAAAGATGGGAAATAAACTATGCAAATCATACTCGATGCGGCATTCCAAAATTATGCAAAAACTTGAGAAATTTAACAAATCTATAGTATTTACATTAAAAAAACTATTTCTCGCATCGATCTCTTATTACTTCAAAGAGAAGGAATATTCGGGAAGCTCCATAAGTGAGCAAGTGATATCAATTCTATTGTGGACAGTAAACAAGGAGTAAAGGGAAAGAATTTCAATATGTTCCAGAATCATTTTAAGTAATACTAAAACTTGCACACCGGTTTTTTTTTTAATAAAAAACGAAGGCGACGTTTCACGAAATATCCCAGTAAACCTTGGTAAACTGAGATGACAATCATTTTGAGAGAATTGTATTCTATGTTTCAATAATTTTACTTCTAATTTCTATTTATGAACTGTCTCAGCAGTAAGATGGCTTTGGAATTGCAAATACGACCGATTGAAATTGAAACCAAATGCTAAATAGATTACTTTCATTTGAGGACCTTTTGAACCATTCAAAGGACGATAACATTGAGTTATGACACAAATAACAACATCTGAAACCCATGTTATAAATTTATAATTCAATCAATAAGATACATTAATTAATGCAAGATAAGCAATACATTCTTTATTGGTATCTTGTTGTTAAATATGACAAAAATTGAATTATATGTCCACTTGACAGAGTAAGGAGAAATAACCCTCGAATGTGAACATGAATGAAACATACTTATTCTAATTTAGTAACTATCTATGACAGGAAGGAAATTTTAAATCGTTAATTGTATTGAACTTGTAGCTATAGATGCTGGTAGCAATGAAATTGAAACATTCTCTACACTTACAGTGACACTACATATATAAAAACACAAATCCTGGCATAGCGTATTTTCAAGGGTATATTGGAAGATTTCTTACCTATGTATTTTCTGCTCCGGGAAAGGATATGGAATTTCCCTTCCTCATCAGTCGCATAAACTGTAGTGAGGTAAAAGAAGTCCGCTGTTACGAACCCAAACTCTCCCATAATAATACCCTTTTCATCTGAAATGAGACAAGTTGTTACTTGGTTTTAAAATAGGCATTAACATATACATCACCAATGGTTACAAGTAGAGATAGTAGAAAGGATTTTAATCTACTTAATTTTATGTTCTCAGAGTCGTGGCAGTTGAAGTATAGATTTGAAATTCTCCTTAAGCTCTAATGCAACTGGTCCAAGGCTACGTTGAGTTAATGGAAACTTGCTTTGTTTCCAGGATCACAACATAGGAGTATTTTAAATCACTATTCCAATAATTGACGCGCTGCAATTTTCCTTTCCTTATGGTTGATCGCTGAGAAATCATAATCCATTGCCATTTTTAAGTGAGGTTGTTTACATTTTACATATTACCCCCTGCTATGCGCCACTGGCGGCTTGCGGGGTATAAATCTAAATCTATTTTGTAGAAAATAAACGCCCTCACTTACGATAGGAGTAAACATTTTTTGAGACTCTATTAATTTGTGAGATAAGATTTGAGTAGATTTTTAAATTTAGAAATTAAGCAAAAAGCAGTTTTGAAATTTTAGTGACAAACGGTTCGTCGTAAATGGAAAACACTTTTTTTTCAAAATCCAGAGAAATGACAGTGGTAAATTGAAAATGCCAAATAGTTTCTCACAACTTCAATAAAATCAATCATCTTCATTACATTGCTTTTTTAATGTTAATTACAGTAAGTGACATCAAAAAGTGGACTTATTTGTATTCAAGTACTTAATCGGATGATATATTTCCATTTCGAGTAGTGAAACATTTATAATCGAAGATATGCTGAACTACTCCAAATATTTCTAACAGAAAGACATCAGAAATTCATACAGGGTGTTTGTATCGAGCAATCAGATGAATAAAATAAAGTAAATTAAGAAAAAGTGCGCAATTTTAGCGATCGTTCTCCGGGATTAAGCGGCGTAGACGTATGGATCAAAAGCAACGCTTCGCCGGCATTGCTGTCAGCTTCTTGAGGCGAAGACCATCACTATGTAGACAACCCGCAGTGAAAGTGAGAGTTGAAAGATAATAAAAAAATCTTTTCAATAAACATAGACCATACAGAATACACTTCTTTGTCTGTGTCCAAAGTTATCAATCTGAGGAAATCTAATTTTATGAAATGATACCACCAAATGCATCATATGCTGTGATAAGCAGTTTGGATACGATTATTTCAGTGGATATGATACGTAATTACAAGCGGCCGTTACTTAGAATAATTTTATCGTACCCAAAAGATCAAAACTTGGGAAGAAATTTTCTCAAAATTAGGGAAATTGACACGATAGTTTTCAATCTATTCCTATCACTTTTATTCGTAAGGAATCTTAAAGGGGAAGAATTGCCAAGAAGAAATGGACGTGAAAATGTCTGACAGAACAGGTACTCGAACCTCATAGTCGAACGAAACCACTCCGCCCTTGCCAGAAAGTCTCTCATAACGGCATATCCGAATGTTCTGGCTCGATAACTTAATGGGTGGGCTCCCAGATAGCCAAGTGGGCAACTCGTTCGGCTAGCCAAGTGGGCAACTCGTTCGGCTAGCCAAGTGGGCAACTCGTTCGGCTAGCCAAGTGGGCAACCCGTTTGGCTTCGATGAAAGTCCTTGGTTCGATTCCTGGTGAGGGCCTACGTGCGAAATTACCTTAGAAATCTGAGTACTTATACAATACTACTGCTACTTAATCGGTTAAAGCATTCTCCCGGAAAGTGGGAGATCCCAGGTTCGAGTCCCTGTCCTATCATCATTTTTTCATGTCCATGAGATATTTTTTTCTAGGCGCACGCCGTTATGTGCAATATGACTTTCATTCTGTTTCTCAGGAGAATAATTTACGAGAGGGGTTCTTTAATAACTTTCATACAGCTATTTTACCTAAAGACAGTGGTACCGATTCAAAGATAGCCCGTATCCAAAGACAAGATGGTTTCTTTCGCTTCCCGATGACTTCGTGAGGGAAGCGATTAAGACATGATTGGAAGCCCAAACTGGAGACTGATTTAACTGGTTAAAAGAGTTTACGATCGATTTACATGTATAGCACTCATAACGACAGAATGGTTCTTTCGGTGATCGATGGAAGGAAATTTTAGCCGTGAAATTACGGTTAGTTTAAATCTGGTGAATAAGGAGAAAGTTCTAAATCGGCCCCATTTTCAAGTTTCTAAATCTGCGTAAGGAGGATAGGAACGCGTCAAAACCGGATGTGTTAGTTTTTCATTTCTGTGAGATGAATATTGAGTTTTGCTTTTTAGGTTGTGATGGGCGTGTTTCCGAAATAAGCTCGAAGAAAAAGTGGACAGTGGGAGAGAAATGGTAACTATAGGATAAATTTGTGAACTTGTAATAATATGTAATTTTAATATGTAAGAGTTTTTTTAATTGTAAAAATGAATGTTCAATTGTATTATGGAATTTTATCTGTTTGTTTAAAATATCAATTGTAAGCCTTGTAAAATATTGTAGTTGGTGGACATAAGTTACAACATAGTAGAATGTAGTAATGTAATGTAATTGTAGTAATGTAATGTATTTTAGTTGTAGAATGTGAGTATTGTAACGTCGCCACCTGATCTATTGTCATCCTGCGGTGGAACTGAATAATAATATAATTACTTGAGTTTAGGATAATGGCTACGCTGTTCGTAATGATGCAGGAGAGGAGAAGATTTACAGCGGCACAAAACGATGATGTGGAAGACGATATCTGAGTAAGCTTCTAATCTATTAAAAGAGCCGCATTAAAACTTTAATATCCTCCCTTGGTGTAAGAGCTGCATTTCGGAGGCTACTTGCGTAAGCAAATCGTGTATTCCCGCAATCCGAATCTCTTTACGTGATTGATACGGTTATACGGTCCGTCTCCTCCGAGTTCGTCGCCCACTTTCAGCACTGAAATTTCTTTTCATGCTCTGAATGAAATGGCCGTAGTAGCGTTTGATCCGGCGCGCAATTGGCTTTCATCTCCGCAAGTCGTCGATAAGAAAGGAACCAGACTTTGTGGTTGCCGGGGTCTATTCACACACGGCCACAATGAATCTCAAACTCCACAATTAAAGCGGTCATAACTGACTACTTGTCAATGGAGGAAGAAATGGTCTCGGATTCAAGCGTAGTAAAACTAACATTTTATGAAATAATAAAACTATGAGTAGTACTTTTAAGTAAAACAAACATTTTAAGTTTTCCATTTCCGAGTCTAATGGAAAATTTTGTTTATGAAAGAAAATAACTTTACGCCAGATTTTAATATTTATGACCAAATTGCGAAGTTAAACTTATTAAAAAGCCGTTCTTCGTCCGTTTTTGTGAATGAAAATGGAAAACATGGCATCTTGATCTTAGGGAGGTTTTTAATTGGCGGAAATGTAGAGTTCGATGCTAAATATTTATCATGGAATCGGAAAGAAAATAGAATAAATAAACAATATTTAAGAATAAATTAAAATAAT
>KZ308887.1:63006-101332 GCA_000376725.2 Ladona fulva
AATTCTCTCATTCTCTAATTCAATGAAATCGTTTACGCTGGGGATAATATGAATAATTTACTCTGATATTTGCAAACATAATTAGATGTGTATCTAATATGTCGAAAAATCAATTTATTATTTAAACTATGGTAATTTAATAACTTGTACGAACTAATACAGATAGTTATCGTTCAGCAATAGGTAGTGAGTAATTTTTTACTTACTTTTCTCCTCTTTTCTATGGTGATGATCCTCTATATTGAACTGGAATTTATAGGGCCTTTTTTCGTACTCTTCTTCTTTTGATTTCTGAGGCAGCACCGAACAAAACTGCTGCAGGAAAACAGTCAAAGACAGAAGCAGCACCACAGGAGTTACCACTCCCTGAAAAAGAAACGAAAAGAATGAGACTAACATGCCCAATTTCCTTAGCGATAGGTAAATCAATACCCGCGGGCCAGATGCTGTCTGCCGCCTTTTTTCATCCCGCCAGCGAAGATTGATAGCGGCGCAAAAAATAAGTGATCGTAAACGATTAGGAGTATTTAAATTACATCTTATCCCGTGACACTTTCCTATCCTTCCTTTAATTCGATCCAAGATAATAATTAAGATAGCATAATAGATTAAGAATAATGAATCTGAAAAATGCAAGAATTTTCGGAAAATAAATGTTTTTTTTTCAAATGCACATACGTAAATGTAGGCCGCCGACTCTCAAGTAATGGGCGATTCGACTCGCCAAGTATAAAGTTAAGGCAACCCCGATTTAGCTCATCTGCTTGATTTTTTATCGATAGATCACTACTCAAGCAGCTAATAAGAGAGATATTTGAAATCTACTCAAATACCTAGAAACCTGCAACTTATTAATGTAACGTGATTCTGTGGAAACAGATCGTAGTCTAAAGTTACAATCTCTTAGGATCTGGCGAAATCATTTTGACGAATTTTGACAAGAAAGATCAAGGTGTCAGCCAAGTTTTTTTATTCCTAGATTCTCAATAGGCGGTGTGCGGTCCAAACAACGTAACAAACCAATACGTAGCGTAACTAACAGGGGTCTGTTGCCTATTCTGAAGGTTGCGCTGCTGTTTGTAGGATATAATCTTTGAAAATTTTAAAAGAAATGAATATAATTAAGGATTCTATGTTACCGCTCGCTCTTAATTGATAGAAGTATTCGATCTCCATATGTTAAGGATGTAATTACATGAGAATAAATAAAGAGTTCTTGTCTTCACTCTTAGATGAGAGAGGGAAGATCTTTCCGACGAAGTTTTGAGTACAAAGTGCTTGGTGAAAGGTACACATAATAGAGTTAAATGAGATTTGCTGTGCGCTCACTCTGTGGTCAGAAGGGTATCAAATCAATGTTTGTAGTTGAGTCTAGAACCAAGATCGAAACTTCAGAAACAGAGCTGTTGAATCGCGAAAGATATTATGACACGAGATACCGTAAAAATGCTGATGTTTAACCGGACTGAGTAGAAAGAATGAAGAAATTGGATGGAAGAGGACGTTCAGAAACGATATGGATTTAGGTTAATGGGACAAAACTTGCAAAAACTAGCACAAAGAGTGTAAGGAATTCGAAAATAGGGCTGTGTAGTCGGGTCGCTTATTAAGTTGACTTCAACTCTGACCCGACTCCCCGAAAATTAAATTTTCAGAATAGATTTATATAATCATACAATCTATAGACAACATGAATATAAAAGCAATGCTATGTACATAATACTATTAACAACCCTATCGATACATTTCCTCTGAGAAAAAGATTCGTATAAATTATTTTGTTCCATTGATGCACTCAAATCTGTTCGTTGAAACGGAGTTCGTGAATTTTTTCCGACTCCTACTTAGATTCCATATAAAATAAATTCTTGCTCCGACTCCACAGCCCCGTTTAAACGCACTAGACTTACTGAAAATCTTTTATGTGAAATGCGCCTTTGTAAAGCGCCACCACTAATTAATAAAATCAAAATAAAATATGGCGGAGTCCATGGAGAAAGGGCGCCGAAATTCTCACCCGCCACCTGACGCCTCCTACGCCAATTAGTGACGCGGAACACGTATTTCGATACGTTTAGGGAGGGACGGCCTTCTTCGCCTCGGCTATAAATCCTCTCTTTCAAGGGAGTGTTCTTCCAGTAATTAAGCGCTTAATTCCCATGGCGAGTGTTTTGATGGAGAAACAGAGGGATGGAGGAAGATGCTCCGCTAAATGTGAAAGCGAAGGCGATGACGCGACAATAGAGAACTGCAGAGACCCTCGGGCGATTGGCCCTTTGATCTCGGAACAAACATTCCCCGGTTGTGTAATGAGGGACGCAAGTATTTCAAAATCGGCAAAATGAATACATTGGGAATGGAAGATGGAAACATTTGCAGGCAATTGTTTCGAACGGGTAAAATGAGCGCAGGTGAGAAAGTGGACAATGTAGGCGCGATTTTATCCTCTGCGACAATTCCTAATTAATTTGAACGCCATTTAATCCATTTACTAAATAGGAACAATTACACCTAATAATTAATAGGTTTCATTGTTCCTATTTCTATTATTATCCTATAAATTAGAATACTATCCTAATTCTCAAAGGTATAGCTTCCCGAAAATTTCTCACCTCAGAATTGCTGAATCGAGATTATGTAAATAACCCTTCAATACATTCCATCATTGTATATAATTCAATTTCATTGTTAGTAATAAATAATCATCACTACCATAAAAGGTCCATTGGTTTTTGTTACGAGATAGTGAAAAACTTATCTTTTATATAATTCTGTCCCAGTTTGTTCATGGCTGTGAAAATAGGATGATGATGATATAAAAGCTACTGAGGTATGAGTTATGGTGAATAATGGAATTATTTAAGGTTTCTCCTTATGCAATGTTACGAAAAATGTTACTCGTAGAATCATTGTCCTACTCTAACGTAGGCCTGTTATGCTTATAGCATTCTGACTCGGTGAGGAAAGCAAGGGCAAACTACCTCACTCCTCATCTAGTCTAGTAAGCCACATTTCCCTCTCCTAGCTCTTCGTAGCTGATGGTAGAGGGGATGAGGACCCGACCGCCCTTCGGGCAGAATACTTTACTAACAGACCATAAAATGTCTTACACATACTATCGAGACTCTTCTCACATTTAACTGTTAATCCTAATCTTTATGGGGACTTGAATAAAAATACATAGATATTGTAAATTGCAAACAATGAATCTATTTTGTTAAAATATAAAAGCATTCACATTACAAAATTTACAGCGTAGAAGAAAAATATCTACAAACTATGAAAACCCTATCAATACTGTGGAGAGATGGAACTACGATGTAAAAAAGGCTCAGTGGGTTATATCTAGATTGAACAGCAAATGCACGCAATATTGAAGCAATTCCAACAGGTGATTTAAAATTAGAGGAATTAATGTGCTTTAGAAGAAAGAAAGTAAAAAGGGAAACTCTAGGATGTTTATGTTTATTGGCTACTAAATAATGAAGATAATCGAAAAGAGAAGATTTATGAAAGTTATATGGTAGATAAATAATAAAAAGCTTTGCTCGGAAAACTTGAAAAATATTTCAAATTGAATTCAGAGTTACATTTCAATCACATTAAAAAGATTATCAGTGCTTTGGTGATTAAAATATTGACATAAAAAAACGTAACGAAAGAAAAGTTGCGGTGGAAATAAAAAAAGAACCAACTGGTGAAGTAGAATTTTTGGAGTGGTTACTGAAATTATTTAGAATGAATGAATATGAATAGGAATATTTTTATAGATATCATTCTTTCCTACTCATATTCATTCATTCTAAATAATTACGTAACCATCCCAAAAATTTAGACATACTACTCTAATTATGTAGACACTCGTATTTAGACATACTTTAGTGATTGGTTGAAACCTAAATTTGAGGCATTTTTTTGTAAGAAAATGTGAGATATGTTTCAGGCATTATCTGTGACGGAATGTCCTCGTAGTAGGCAACGAAATCATTTGCACACTTCACATATAATACTCAAGGTTTTATGTCAGCGTGACAAAAAGAAATAAACAATGAGAAATTGAAAGCATACTTTAATACGAAGACGAAGAGTACATCGCATAGGACCTCCGGAATCCGGAGGCCCGTTGCCCATATAGCTATCCGGACTCTGGTTAGCAATGCGGATAACGCGTCCAACTTCGGTAAAAGTGGTTCCGCGTTCGATTCCCGGTGACGACTCATGTGCGAAACGACCTTGACTGTTGAAGCCCTTTCAAAATTACTACTTTTGTTATATCGTATAAAAACTCACTAAAGTTAGGGAAACGACTGAACAAGCAATGGGCAGAAAATATACTAGCAGAGCCGCGCCCTGCCTATCTGCCGCCCGAGTGCGAACATAATTTGCCGCCCCTTGAAATTAAATAACAAAACCATACATATTCCGATTTGCAGATAAAAATTATTTTGTAAGACTTGGAGAAACCATCAGAGAAAACGTCAGAGACGATTGCGTATTCCGTATGCTGACATTGTGAATGTTCATTATGAGTCAATAGTTCACATTACTTTTGATTATCATTATCTTAGCAGCAATATTAAATACAGAAATACGTAATGAGAACAATCCCTGCAAAGCGCGACCACTGAGAACCCTAATCACTGCTGGTTGGAAATTTTTAACGGTTAGTTTGCTTGCAAACAACGGCTTTTTGGAACTTTTCTCGAACTTTAATGCCTTACCACAGCCGTGTTCTTTTCCGTGTAGATCTTAATAGCATTAGTCTCCGGAAGTATCAATAAAAAATACAAAACTATAAGCGCATTAGAAAATACTCCGATTTAATCTCTAGAAATTATATATTCCAAAACTTGAAAAGGAATTATTTTTTGTACCAGAAAATCTTTTATTGTTTCCAATCCTTCGATTAAATCCACTGCACAAATATTCTTTTCTCGACTTCAGTTATCCGTAATTCTTTCCTAATAAACCTTTGCTAATATTTGATTTCACACTATAATCTTTCCTAGATAAGTCGTGTCTATCACAAAGGAAACAGCAGATAATGTTATTGTAATAATATTCATTTTTGGCAACGTTTCTGTTGCCGCCCTATAGATGCCGCCGCCCGGGCGCGATTAACCCCTCGCACCCTTAGGACTCTGTATACTACTATGACGATGATATATAACTCCAATTTTAATCGTAAAAATAGAAGGAACCATGTATTTTCACTCATTAGATTTTTGAAGATTTATTGGATGCATTCTTTTCGCTTGTATAACCCGGAAGATATCACGAGGCAACTTTTATGCATATAAAATATTAGACTTCGTTCACCTCCTAAAAAAATAAATTTTTGAGGGTTTTTAAGGAGCTCGATACGACGAAAAAGTTATTTATCGACATATTTCATAAAAATCGTACAACTCATAAACTTCAGAACCAGCCCAGTTTTAATTACATATTTATCGCGTCGGGAAAGAAACAGGTTCTTGCATCGAGTATTCCCTCTCATTGTGTCGGTTATGAAACTTCTCGCGCGCAAGTAATGCCAGAGATTTATGTCTTTCAAAAGAGACGGAGAGCTTATTTTCATCCAAGACCGGTTTTCAACTCAATAGTTTCAGGAATATGCCAATCGGAGACAACTAAAAATAAACTTTTCTTTCTCCCCAAGACAGAGGTCGTGCAATTAAGCGGTTAAGGAAATCTTGTTTTTATGAGTAAAAAATCTACACCGGTCACCGATATCCACTGGTTTGGTGTATTGCATTGGGTACGGGTAAAGATGGGATTGCCGCTTATCTCTTTTTCTCTGTCTTATTTGGCCTCAAGGACCTCTCGTTATATTATCATACCGTCACAGATGCCTTCTTGAAGAATGTATTTACCATAACAATGAAGAAAAGGAAAATAACCGTTAACTTTAAGACTTGCACTGTAATAAACAAAGCTTAAAACGAAGTGAGACAGACTGAGATTTCCTTCTTTTCGGGCGGATGCTCTAATCAAATCAGGTATCTCTTAGAACAGACTCGTCCCGTATCCATGGACAGGTTCCGGGTCCAGGTTCGAGTCCCGGTCTCGTCTCACTTTTTAAACAGATTATCCTTCTGATTTAGAGGAGCACATCTACCAATGTGCTCTAATGTGATTGATACCGTATTCTGATAAATATGATGGACACGATTTTTAGTTTTTCATTACGTATTTATTTTCAAGAATAATACTGAGTTTTTACATTTAATGTAGCAATTTAGATGACACCGTTTTCTGAAAATTTTCGTTCAGAGTAAACTATGGAGTATTTGCACCTCGAGATGATTTGAAGTATTTGAAAATAAAAGCTAAGGAGTCAGATAATATCAATGCTAATATGAGATCGCAATGTATAATCAAAATAAATAAATAAATACTTAGGCCTGGTATCATAATGTATACTTAAAATGTATGTACTTTAACTAAAGTTCACTTTAAGGCCTGGTATTATAATGTTTTGTTAGAGTTAAAATGAAGATTATAGTAAATCTCCGACATATACTCATATGATGAATTAGCATGGAGAAGCACAATAATCTTCACTTTAACTCCAAAAAAAAAGAACAATTTAATAGAGGGCTCTAAAGTAAAGTTTAGTTAAAGTCCATCTTAATTATACATTATAATACAGGGCCTTAAACACGCAAATTCAAGGATTGTTGAGTATGGAATCAGCAAAGTATCGATGTCTTTTAAATCTTGGATTTATTGAGAGTTGATGTTTAATACTCAATGAAAAAGGTCATATAGCCCACGAAAGCTGCTTAATCGACACTTAATAGCGATTGCAATCGTCAAGGAAAATAATAAATGGAAGGGTTTGGACGAGAGGCTATGAGAACCACGAAAATTCTTAAAAGTGGTTACTGATTACCTTTTATTAATCAATCACATAATCCGCAATCACGCAAACTCTCTCCGATAGCACTCGGTTGAAGGTGAATGCCTCTTTATACGATCACTTAAAAAGCTTTTTATGACATTGGCGGCAAACAACAATTCATCACTCGAAGCATTCCGACTGCTTCTTCTTAATATCATGCAGCAGATGGTGTTTAATTTCCTCATGCTTTAACATGCTAAGGAAAGGGCGATTGAAGCCACTTTGTTGTTACGACTATGCGTCTGGAAGCTACCGAAGAGTTGGTTACATTCTAGGAAGTTGAAAAACGGTCGAAAACTTATATGTGCGAAACGAGATGGGTGATGGGAACGTAATAAAAGAGAAGAAAACATTAAAAAATCCATAGTAGAAAACGAGTACAGGATACCCTACTTTACTCCGAATCATCTTGGGCCCTACTACCTTACCAGATGAACCATTTGATTATCAACAATGCTACATGACTGTAATGTTTTTAGCCCGAAGTTCAGTTTGAGACATCCTTTCTAACATTAGCTACAAATAGCTTCGGAAAGAAAATGAGGAAGTTTTGTACAACGTGCTCGGCTCTACTACGATATTCGAGATAGGTTCACCTAAATGCAGCACGAAGAGCCAATATTCGTAGCATTCAATAAAGAGTAAACAAATATAATCAGTATGATCTGACCGCACTTGGTGGAACGCCATTTTAATAAATGAGACAGCGAAATTCGCATTTTCTACACAATTACTGAATTGTGCGGAAAATGCGAAGTTTTCTGACTCGTCTTTTGAGAGTAAATGAGATGAATTCCATTATTCGGCATCACATCAATGGTATACATGCCATCGTAGCCATGAGCAGTTCTGATACAAAGATACACCTTTCGTTGTCAAGTACCAAAATATTATATTTATCTAAATATTATTAGCAATATTTATAATAAACAATAATATAAACATGACATCTAAATAATTCATACTTCATTGGCATAAAAAACGGTTATATACCGTTTTACCGTATATATATAATCCACTAGAAATTTGATTGTTTACAAAGACCTCGCCATTATTCAAAGGAAAATTTCTCAAATATCCGTCATTTTCGTATTCATATCGGAAGTTTGCATATGAGTTTTTGTCATTTGTAACTTAAAAAATAAGATATTATTAATTAGAAGTATCTATGGGTACGGCCTGATGTACTCGTATTTTCGGTAGTCATCTAGAATTTGATTGCCTATTCTCATAGTTTATTACTTCTGTATTTATTATGATTAGTAATAATTATATACCAAGAAGATTGAATTTTCCATAAAATAGAGTAATGGAAAAAGTAATCAATCTTTAAATCCTAGATGTTCTCGGCTTTTACTGTGATGTTGTTATTTGCCAAAAATTTCCACAGACTTCTCATAATTCTTGTACAGCCACTGGCACCAATTTTTCTAGGCACTTTATATGACCACTTAACTATTTTCGATGAAGTAATTTTCTATTGCCTCGTATCTTTTCATTTCAAAGGTGTAATTCCGTTAGAAGGAACAAAATGGCAGCAAAAAAAGCAGAAATAGTCTTTACTTAGCTGTATCCTTTGCCACAATATTTTTAGGATGCCGCAGATGTGTTTGGACGTTTACGCCTGTGCAAGGGCTATTAAACTGAATGAAGTTTAAATAGCTTAGTAAGCTGTGGGACAGGATTCTAAGACAGTCATTTTCTTCCACATAAGGCATCATTAGTTGCACTGTCATTCATTTTGAAATCAAGGGATTCAGAGGACTAATATCAGGTTGTCTCTAAGCGGAGGTCGTGTTGAAGTAGTAAATCAAAGGGGAGATAATAAACACCTCCGTTATAGTTGTCTATCTGAGGAAATCCTTGTGCTTTTATTTACGATGAATAAAGAAATCAATTCAGGATGCACGGATGCATTCAATTAAATATTGCGACACGCTACACTATTGCACTACTGGAAAAAGTTGTTACTTTTTAATTCTAACGACGAATATATTATCTTGTGCATATTGCACTATTCCTAAAGTTGCTTTTGCTTATGTAAATTGACAACATTCTGAAATTATTGACATGAAAGTTCTCGCAAATAATTTACGAATGAAATGTAGCCATCGCTTCCGTTCTTAATCACGATTAAATTCCATAAAATAGTACAGAAAATGATATGCAGCTGTACGTAACACATGCCGTAAAATTTCCTTCTTTCTTCAGAGGGAACGAGAAGTTAGGAAATTATGTCGAGAATAAGAAATAAAATGATCAGTTCAAACGGTAGGTATTTTTGCAGCGAAAATAATTTTTAGTAGCCTTTTTACGAGAAATTTTAAGTAGAATTTGACAATAACTAAGAATTTTAGTACGATTGAAAATGCTCAGCTTATCAGCAATTCACTTGAAAATTTTGTCGCTGTATTTTGATAATATATTTTATCACTTTAAACTATTGCTGGTGATCCAGAAAGGGGTTTAGAAATACTCGTACTAGTAAATACACTAAATGATAAAACAAGGGAGTTTTGGATGAAAATAAATATAAGCTAATTTAACGATCAGAGTGGATGGGGAAAAACAAGTACAGGTGGATGAATTCTCTTACGTGTGTACTTTCTTGGGATGGAGGGGCACGGATGAGATTCGAAAAACAATAGCATTGACCGAGGAAGCTTTCGTGAAGCGAAGGAAACTGATGACGACAGGTCTGGATAAAGGAATTAGTAGAAAATAAATAATGGAGTGTTTTGCTGTTTGGGTGTGTAACGTGGACTTGAAGGAAAGAGGAAGTCAAAAGATTGGAGGTCTTCAAGATGTGGGAGTGGCGTAGGAAGGAAAAAGTGAGTTGGTCGAGAGAAAAACAAACACGGAGGTGCTAGTAACGATTTGGGAGGAAAGGGTTTTAATTAATGTAATTAAGTGTCAACAGAGGAAAAGAGTCGGTGAAATATTAAGAAGAGAGAGTTCTCAAGGATAAACGGACAAAAAAAAGTCTGACGGAACCGAGACTCAAACCCGGGTCTCCCACGAGGAGAGAGATTGCTAAAGAAAGTATTTGAAGGTAGAATGCAAAGAAAAGGCAGGGGGGAAGACAATCTAAATGATTTTAAATTACATAAACGGAGGGAAGTCACCCAAGAAACGAAAGAAAGGGTGTAGAATACGGGATATTAAGGCACATGAACCCACCGAATGGTTGGGTAATCACTTATGTGTGCTTTATCGCTTTATCTGGATCTTTTGTTCCAGAGACCTTAGGAACTATCTTATTAAATAACATAACTCTTCCTTATTGTCAAGAACTAGGGAAATTAATGAAAATTTAAGAGTGATAATATCCTGAAAAGTCATCTTAGTTATACATTAAAATAACCGAGATAAGATTCACAGACATTGGCGATGTGTTATGGAAATACTCCATGTTTGAAGGAAAAGAGAGACTGTAATTTTTCCACAGGAATTGAATACAGACACGACCAGGTTTCAGCGAACGATCGCTACCTGATGATAGCGATCATTCGCTCAAACTTAGTCGTGTCTGTATTAAAATCCTGTGGAAAAGGTACAAAGTCTCTTTTCCTTCAAACCCAGATAACTTTATTTACAGTAATTTTCGAAGTGCGCCGATAATGGTAAGATAATTTTAGTAATTTCTTCTGAAGGGTTATGCCATAATCTTAACTAATTTTACAATAACAAAACTGGTCGCGAGTAAGATAACGAGAAAGTATTTCATCTTTTTGCCCGCTGAATTATACTGAAATATATATCTGTCCTTTTTTAACTTTTTAAGTAGTCAGGTAAGAATTAAGAACCCTCGGCAGTAACATATCGATTGATTATTGCCTCGTGTCATTTAATTATCCTGTGAATCCATTTCCTGAGAATGAATCGCCTGCACGCGAAAGTGAAATATCTCGGAGGCATTTATCGTCTGAACGTGAAAGCGATGTTCAATACGAAAAGAAATTGCCGCTCTCCAGCCGATGGGATTTTCTTGGGGACGCTTGAGTTAGCATTCCTTTTTCTAAACCGACGAGAGAAATTAACGCATGATTTTGCTGTGCACTTGAAACTTGCGAAGACTTTTCCGCAATAGTTTGGCAGAGAAAGGAGGTATTAAAGCAGACCTTTGGTGCAGGAAGACGTTGAGAGAGCCTACTTACCTATATAAGATTGAATATGCCCGTGCTTTCCAGCCAAAGACTGTTTATTCCAACAGGGGAGTGATAAAGTATACAAATATTATGGCTTTATCAATCGAAAGCTTGTTTTCGTGACCTCATACCGAATATTTCACAAAAGACAAAAAAATTAAGGAAAAAGGGTCACATCAAACAACTCCAGGATTTAACTCTGTAATCAGGAAGATACCTTAATATAGATAGATAAACACTTTATTGGCGAGGTTAGGCCCATGGGAATCCCTCTTCCACCTAACCTTAGCAACTGAAAGTTGATAAAGAAAACCCACTTTGAGGGAAAACACCCACAGAGAAGGGGGTGAAAAAAACCGCGAAAACACAGTAAAAGGCAATATGTAACACAATAAAGTTAAACAGCAGGTAATGCAAAAAGAGGATATGTGGAGTTGTTTTTCGGAAGGTTTTTTCTTCGGAGAAAAACCTAGGAATGTATATTCGGTTCTAGAAAATACTTGGCAGATTCATCTTTACCCGAAAATTTGAAAACTGCGATAAAATATTTAATGCTTATGTTTAGCAGAGCGCTATTGAAATATACATCGAACTATTTCAAACCCTGCGAGGAGGGTAGAAGAAAAATATCCTTCATAAATCTAAAAAAAAAAAACTTTTTAGTTTTTAACACTTTCACGATGGGGACTCTTTTTCCCCTTGAATACGCTTCTATTGGGAGCTGAATCCTCGACGATCTTATAAACTGGAATATGAAAAATAAAAGGAAACACAACGAAATTGATGGCGAAAAACTAATTGCTTACACCAATTTCGACTTAGAAAAAATACGAAAACATCGAAAATATATGGAGATAATATTACTAATAAGATACGTCCATGATCTTATCAACTATAAGAATATTCTTCGTTAATTTTCTCTTTATTCCAGTCTCCAGAGAAATAAAGAATTAAAAAGATGTAAGTCTAATAAAAGTAACAATATGTATGGTTTATAATGATGGTCCACCTTAGGTTAAGACTGAAAATGTTATCAAATAAGTAAAGAAAAATTGATACTGCGTTTCACCAGGATTGAATGCTACAATTGGTTGGCTTCTATTCGTTTACAATCATAAACCGAAGATTACGATCTTCACATCGGTGAAAGGATTCTCTATAGAAATCGACAATTGCGTTTATCGCGTACAATTTCGTAGTAAACTTAGTAATAAAATGCAGCGATAAGTTTAACTTAACTTTCTCGTTTACTTACTTCATGCTGTATAGATGTAGAAGTGCGCCAATATAATTACAGAGAAATTTTATAATGTTGCCATCAACCATTTCACTAGTGAGATGCAATTCCTCCTTTCACGTTTCTTTCTCATAGCACGAAATTCTCATCCATTTTGCTAATAACTTTCGGGTTATTGGCCAATAAAACATTAGAAAAGTAAAAACTACATCAAAACATTAATGCGTAGTAATTGATAGCAAACTAAGAAACATTCGATATTTTAATTAGACATCCAAGACACATCACCGATAATATAATAAAAAAGTAGCGAATAGTGAGGAATGCATATTAGAAAGAAATGAAACGAAGAGATAATTTTTTCAAGATTCAAAAGCGAAAATTAGTTTCATCGAGTCCAAATCATTACTATAAATTTAAGTTTTATCTTTAGATATAGAAAGATTTTGAAATTAAAGAGATCCTTAAATTTTTAAAGAAAATATTCCACCGACTCGAAATTTACGAATTCTTAACTTTTAAATCCGAATCGAATCAAATCTGGAACCTTCCTAAGTTCCTAATATACATTTTCGCTTTTAGGAGATAGGAGCAAAAAATCCAAAAGCTCGCCTAAGATGTTTTTATGCATTTCAATGAGTCAGCTACATTCTAAGAAATTCTCACGCAACGTTTCTATAATGATAAACACGAGCAGAGAATTACAAATTCCAGCACAGCCACAAATTTTCATCTCTAAAAGGAAATAAAAGGAAAGAAGTTTTATTTTTAATCTCAGATCGACACCTTTTGGTCGCGAATATTAGAGTTTCGCAAAGCTTTGATCGATCGTATTGAGGAAAAAATTCAGAGAGAGAGGCGTCTTCTATAGAAGGATGTGTCCAGTAGGAAGAGCACCTTGGACGAGAGTCAAATCTCAGAGGTGGAGGTCAAAAAGTCACGAGTAAAAGGTGTTCGTTCTACCTGCAATCCTTTCATGGAAGATTGCCGTCCTTGCCGAAGCCGTAAAAAAACAAAGGGGAAGATTCTCGTACCATTGCGGGAACCCTTCACATTCTAAATTTCCAGTCTCTTTAATTGACTCGCCTTGTCAAATAATTATTCAACACATTTTGGACTGATTGATAAACGTAGAGTGAGAAACAAAAGTACACCGAAAACCTTGCCGACGGCACATCCAAAGAGAATCGGTAAATCACCAATTCGCCTCATGTTCATGAAGTTGAACGCTCAAAGATTCGTAATTTGGAGAATGCCGTAGACAAAGAATAAACTGGAAAGGCGAAAGTTACTCCATGGCGGATTTCGGTTTGCATTTGTATTACATTTGGAATTGCCATTGAAGTCATCTACTGTAATGTGAATTTGTAATATTATTAGTAGCTGATTTGTGTATAAATCGACTGTTTGCCCTTATTGATTTACTTGTCTTATACATGCTTTGTATGTCGTTGGATCAATAAAATTTTATTATTACTTATTTTTATTATATGTTGTTATTATATTATTATTTATTCTTTTCATTATTTATTATTATTCCTTGTTATTATTATTTATTATAATACTGCACGGCTTGATTCAAAAAGTCAACAAATAGCTGTAACCTATGAAATAATTCAATAAATTCACAATGTATCATATTTATGGTGTTAAACTTACTTAGAGTGAGAATGTCATGAGCGAGCGATTAAAAGTTAAAGTTAGTAAAGTGAATAATTTTCCTTTAAAGTAAATAAATTACTTGTATATTTAAATTTCACGGGGAGAAGAAAAACAAAAATGGTTCATTGGCGGTGTGATATTTGAGGATTACACCTCACCGTATCTATTTCAGTACATATCAACATGAGAACTGCCGAAAACAGCAGGCTGTCCATGCTGCACTGAGCAACATTTCTCTACACTAGTCCTGAAATATTTTCAAATCTCCTGGTCCAAAAGTCTCCATGCACAATTACCATTAATTTGCCTTTAGTTTTATTCTTGTCAAATTTACTATATATACTGCTCAAGTGATTCTTGTACACACAGTTTCCTACACATATTTCAGCTTGTACTATCAGTTGGTTTGCTTAGGTTTTTCACACCCCCCTTCTCTGTGGGTGTTTTCCTGCTGTGGAGATTTTTTCCTAAGTTACTATTTAGGTTTTTTACATCCTCAAATTCTTCTTAAGTTTTTCTCTCTCGTTCTATTTACAAATTTATTCGTGTTTTAATAATAACATTGACGACAGGTTAGATGGAGGAAGAGACTTTTTAGTCTCAATCTCGCCTTAATAAAGACCTTAATAATAATAATAATAATTTTCGCGTTATTATTTAAAAACGTCAATATTAGTTTATGCTAACATAGTACAACATTTCACCATTGAATGAAATATTATTGTATACGCAAAAGATGTTAAACACTATGTACAATAACCTACCCCATTCCCATGACGAATGATGTAAAAGCACGCCTTTCTTTCATTTTAATCATCGCACCCTACATTGGTAAGTATCAGAAGGGTTTTATTCGTGTGGTATTATACGGAGATTTAAATTTCATAATACTACTTACGTACCTCATTTTCAAAATTCTTGATTATTTTATAATTACATTCAACCAAATGATACTTGCCTTTCATTTAGGAGAGAATTCACATTCGACATAAATATTTCCCTTTCACAACAGCTAATCACGATTCATTAACTTTCTAAAAGGAAATAAAATTATCACTTTTCAATCTTAAATTACATAATTCTCTGTCATTGATTACTTTTTTCGTTGATTAACGAGCCAAGAGTCTTAATTTTCATCACACATTACTTTTCACAACAAGTTCCAGAAAATTTACATTCGCAAGATTTTGTAATTTTTCGAAATTTTTATCATTTAAGCTATAAATATTATTTGTTATTTATGTCTGTATTGATATTAATATAAGGTTCTTCTCTTAGAGAGAAATCTAATGCTATACAGCGTTGTTGAAAGTAATATCAACAATATTTTCTGAAATTAGTATACATGAAAAATATGTTTATCGTTAGAAATAAGAAAGAATCAATTACTTAAAGGTAACTTAAATGGAATAAATCATTAAGCCAAGACAGGAGAAAGCTTTTAGAATCAAAGGTAAATATAATGCGTATTATTTTATCTTTTATCAAAGAGATATGGCATTGGAGGCTACGTTATTCAAATCAAGAAAAACGAGAACACTTAAAAATTATTGGAATATTAGGATGAGATGTTTGCCTTCCCTATCTAACACGAGTAATATGATAGTCTTGGCCATTGAGTTTCTGATTCAGAAGTACCGGTATTGTCATATAAAATTAAACAAAATTAGATTAATCAGAATCAAAAATCAGATAAAGTCTTTCTAAGGTTGAAATAAATCGCGCCAGTGAGACTCAAGTTCCCTTGAATACCATGTAAATGCATATTTCCTTAGCCTCTTAAATACAAGTTATATCGAGTTGTCTGATAAATTGATTACTCATTTCTTGGGGACTTCCTTGGTGCGTGCTATCACTCAATGTTGCCTTCCCTTTCAATTCCTAATGCAATTTTAGTCCTTAAAAAGAACTCATAAGTAAGAACTATAATTTATGTAAGATTTGATGATGAATGAAGTAGAAATTAGTCAAAAATATTTTAAATGTTATGGATAGCTTATTGATGAAGCATGACTATACGCTGTTGGCACAACAAACATGAATTACTTATTTTGCCTTGAAAATCTAATTAAAAGGCAAATGAACGATTCATCGTTTCTTAATTTAATCTCCGATATAGAGAAGGAAGATGCTTAACTTTTAATTTGGAAACGCAGAGATAAAAAAGCAATAGAGAAACAAACTAGCACGGATTGGCACTTTTTATAATATATTTTCGAACTCTACCGAAATTCATATGTGGTGACTTTTGTGCAATATTGTTCTGTTACTGTTATGTTTCTGGTTAACTTTTCTTTATATATTATTCATGATTTTTGTATCTTTAATGTTGGTAATGATACTTTTGTGTACATGAGGTTTATTGAATCTATTATTATTAATATTATTGTTGTTGTTAATACAAACAATACAGCAAATGTGAGACTCCATTTCTTAAGAATGTCAATCCGATATCGCTATTAAAACAATGCGAAACTCGAAACACTAGTAAAAAATGATGCATACGCCGTGCAAGTTTATTGCGAAACGGGCGCCCGAAATCGTTGAATAATCAGCAACGTAACGGATCGAAAACAAAAGGACGAGTCAATTCCCTCGATCGAAGTGAGTCACCCCATTCGTGCACCATATGTCCCGAGATATGTTTTTTCAGCCATTAGAACGCTTTGCTGTCCTCGTGGAAAGAGGTCGCTGAAAGATAAATGATCGGACGTCGTGAAATTCGTGAGCTGAGATACGTTGACGGAGAGGAAAGGTGGCGAAAGAAAGAGAAAAAGAAAAAAGGCGATTGTCCGTATGAGAAAGCAAAGCGACGTACACTTTCCCTTTCGTAGACTGTGTACTGAGGCCGCGCCACCCATCGCCTCCTCGCGGAAACAGATAAACACGGTGTACGGTAAATACGATTGTTGGATGTGTACATTTTGCGAGGCTCGTTTCTCGATGCTGGTTTTTATCCACATGACGTCTTCATTTCATTACACTCTTTGTGCGATACCGTTTTTGATACAAGTCGTTTCTCCTTCCGAGGGAGTTTAATTTATTATTCGAACACACACTGTTACGCACTCGCCAGTCATGCTATTACTTTACGAATAAAGAAAGTAGTAGTATTGTTAAAAGTGCTTCGACAGCTTAGGTCATTTCGCGAATAAAGAAAGCTGATAGTTTCTGACATCTGCTGTTTCCATCGACGTAATACTGTCTTTGAATATTTCTTTCGCTCCAGATACATCCTTACGTATAACATATCGCCTTCTACTCAATCTTTCATCTTTGCCGGATTTTGCTCTCACGTACGTACGAATATCTATTGGCTTTTGAATTCATTCTCGCTTAGGTTGATTTCGGTCAAATTTGCCCTCTAAATCCAGGAAAACATTTTCTTGGTAGGCTTAGTATAGTTAGTAAATATTATGAGTTCCCACTACGACATAGGGCAAACAGATGCGTAAAAATAATTGCTACGATAAGTAGGTAGATTCCAAAATATCTTTTTTGCGAAAGACGAGTGATGGTAAATAGCTGGAATATTACGTTTGATGATGTAATTATCCTCAGCCACATGATGAAAGGCTTCTAGCATCTGTAGATGTACACGGTTGTCATTCCAGTCGTCGTTTTTATTTCAGAATCAAAGTTATTCTTTATCTAAATATTAATGTTTCGCTTCTCCAATGATCGCGTAGACGGTTCTAGTATTGCTATCAACAACATTCATCATTTTAGTCAGGTCGGTGAAAAATCGCAAATAATCAATGCATTCACCCTTATGGAGAAATATAAAGAAAGAAAACTTAATCATCTTATGTGATATATACGACTGCGGTGTTAAAGTAGTTGAATCCTAGTAAATGTATCCCGTCAAAACTCGGTTCGGTTTTTTTCCTTTCGTACATTGGAGCTAATTGTAACGAAACTGAATTCCTAGTAATTGGGGCAATCACAAGAATTTAATGATAGTGAATCTCTCGTATCATGCATTAAATTTTGAAATCGAAATCTTCCTCTCAGATTGCTTTTTTGCTGAGTAATCAATTATATAAGAACTTAGAATCCAATCTGAATCCACGTAGCATTTCACTTGTTGCGTTTATTTGGAGTACAGCTGCTGCTTTCTCTCCCTCGGTACTTTCGTTTTTATTGGCTGTTTTCCCTGTTCTTAACCCACTTAATCTTTGCGGAATACCCTAGCAACTTTAAATACCCTATTTGTGTTTCGGTTACAGGATATTTAACAAAATAATTAATTAAGTGAAAGTTTCCAAGAGGAAATGCAGTTAAAAACTGGACAAGAAATTGTTTCTGTTTTTCCCTAATCAAATTACTAAGCATACTCTTACGTTCAAACTTATTTTCAAGACTGGTCACGTTGTAAAGACCAGTTATATTCATCTCCCCTAATCAATGTTGATTATTTTCCATTTTCTACTCTCCTCCATTATATGTGTAATTCCTTCCGTCATCCATAGTTTCCTAATTTTATTTTTGTTGACTCCTCCAATAACTATTTGGACATTATCCCTGACACCACACGCGCTCATTTTCACATTTCTTTGCATTTTGCGTTTTATACATTATTAACTCTTCATCGTGGCTTGGTTACTCTGATAATGGAAACAGTAATCTTGCTTCTCAGAGAGATTTGAATCCCTGACCTTGAAATTAAAAGCCAGACACGCAGAGCACTCCTCCGCAGATTTCCGACTTCCCAACAAGGAGAGGACTTTGTTATGGGACAAAAGGATCACCACGAAACCTACCTCATTCAAAGCTACTTATGCGGGCGTGTTTGCAGGCGAAGGCGTATGGCATTGAGAACGTGAAAAGTTATTGTAACAGCGGAAGAATACTCGTATATTGCAACGATATTTCAAAGGGTTCATTTCTTACATAGTATTTTGCAAGAAGGTGTGTAGATATTAAGCGAAAATGGCAACTGCCATCTTTAATTGTCCTTTCTTAAGTTTTATGGAGTACCAAGCGTACTTTCTTTCCTTCCTGGCACTAAACATAGTCTTTACGTAACAATTCCTAGCCCTGCTGCTCAACTTACAAAATAGAGGAAGCTAGTAGTAGTAAGTGCTTAGACAGCTTAGGTCATTTCGCATATGGGCCCCCACCGGGAATCGAACCCGTGACCGCTTTCACCGAAGCAGAACGCGTTGCCAACTTAGCTATCCGGGAGCCCCCATAGAGGTAGCTAAGGAGACGAGGGGACAGGATAACAGAAGGGTTCTGGAAAAGATTACAGAAAAAGACTAGCGAAATCCTTACTCTGATTTGTCTCGCTTAGTATGGTCAATCCTAAGAAAGGAGTTTGTTGAAGAATGGGAGGCCTCTAAGACATGCGTATGGTGTAGACCGATAGAAACTGTGTTATCTGGAAAACTAACGAAAAAGTACAGGAGATGAGAATGGGGAAGGATTCTTTATTGAGAAAATTAAACGATGGCAGAGGAAACAGGAGGGTAGAATAGTAAATGGAAATCGATCACGAAAAATTATGAAGGGAGAACGCTTTGTAAAATATAGAGGGTATGAGACAGACAAAAGTATTGCGTGATTAGAGGTTTAAAAACTCCGTAAGCCGTATGTCGCCTGGCGGAACACGCGTTTAGAGACAAACGGGAAGCTCCGGATTACCGATTTCTGGGAAATCCCAATGCCCATTTCAGAGACAATGCCTCCATCATCAGGGGCTCCAAAATAAGAATTTCCCCCCTTACTGTGGAGTCCTTGAGAATGGAGGCATTGTTTCCGAAATGCGCATTGGGATAACCTAGAAATCCGTAAATCGGAGATTCCTGTTTGTCTCGAAACGCGAGTTCCGCCAGCCGACACACGGAGTGTTCTCTATCTCTAATGAATGAAACGAAACGATACGAACGATCTTTTCTTTCAATTCCGTGATATCAAAAGGCGATGTTAGAAGTAAAGGAAAAACAACAAGTAGGAAATACTAGAGTAGATAAACCTATCGAGAAGTAGGATACTTCTGTAGGTACTGTGGTTAGTTGTGAGCGATCATGTCAGTTTTCCTATTTCGAGCGAAGTGTATATTATTTGGTTACTAATATTTTTTTATAATTACTCATTATATTCCTCTACCAGTATTCCAATCTATTATTAGCACCAATAGTTTACTTCAGAGATAAAAGAAGATAGTTAAAAGAAGCATCAATAGTTTACTTCCAGTTATCTACACTTGATTTCCGCCCGAATGATGCGACCGGTAATCTGCCTTAGAGTTACTTAATCTATTTTCGATTTCAATAAAAAGGTCGACCCTTTCTTTAATGACTCAATGAATGTTAATTTCAGCCCGAGGCTTTTAGTAGCTACACGATAAATCCTAACTGCAAAAGGAAGCGATGGAGTTATTCTCGACAACAATGAAGGTCATTACGCAACGCAGTCCTTACGCTGAGAAGCATTCCCGTTATTTTCGCCGCCGACTGATTGGACGAGCATATTTTAAGGCATCTCTCTTTTTTCCGGCTCAAAATCATGAACTTGTTGCTCCAAGGCCGATCGCCGGAACTTTCCCTCATTCTCCAGATGTACGCTGCCTTCGGACTTGAATTTATATGCCATTAACTTCTCGCGGCTACTCCCTCGTGATTTATGGATCCGGAATCGATCATCGAATCGTGAGCTCGTCCGACCCTCTCCTTTCGCCGGTGAAAACCGAAATGCAAAAAGCCTCGCGTACGTAAATTGAGGGGAAAGAAATAAATAAACGGGATAGTGAGAGATGGAAAATTTTCTTATGAACCGGAATCAAAATGATTCTAGGTTCCGATGGCATTCACATTGAAGATGAAGAGACTTCCAAAGAACCGTCTGCGTTCTTTGGCTCGCTTCTTCGTTTGGACACAGAGCACACATTCTTGAGCACAGACTGCCCTTAAAAGTACATGGGCAGGAAACGGTTCTTCGACACGGAATTTTCTGCCTTATTCAATAGCCTCTTTTCTGAGGTAGAACCCAAATGACGTCGGTCGGCCATCGTAGAAAATGCACAGGATAGTAAACAATAACATTAATTTAACAAGAACATTTCAAATATTTAAATCATATTTTATTCCTCAGATTTGTAAGAAATCTGTGGTATCAAACCCGAGTTTGAGATTTTTATAGTCCTGTCTCATTTTCTGGTGAAAACATTGACAAGATTATTAAATAACATTCATTGTAAAATCAACTCTATCTGGTCGTACTTCGTGGAACATTCATTGTATTAATGCGGAGTGCTTTATTGTACCCAACGCTGAATAAACGTTCTTTCAAATGATACGACGTCGCAATACAATCTATAAGAAAAACACATATACCTATTTCTTTTATTATTTAAATTGACTTCAAAACCCGTAAGTACTCCGCGATTTGCAAAAAAATACAGCGGGATCTAGTAAGATAAAACCTTGGCATTTCGAAACTATATTAAATGAAAGCTCGAAAACGTATATTCGTGAGCATAAAATAAATAAATTTGTGAATGAGCATTTACGACCGATTTTTGCTGTCGTCAGAATAAATTCTTTTCAAAGCAGCACATTCGAATGGTATCAGATAAAGCAAAGGTTAAGTGGGTAGGCTGGACTCAGCCTACGATCTAAAAATAGGAATTATCTCTGCAAAACAAGTAGTAATTGGAGTTAGTAATTCATAAAGGATTCATAAGCACCATAAATTAATTTATAACATAAATAAATGAGTTAGCAGTTCTTAGAGGAAATTATTTTCCCTTATATTGGCAATCACCTCTCATTCAGTATGTTAGATATATTGTTATTATTCCCTTCTAATTTAATACAAGATTATTACGAGTACTACATATCAGATTGCAAGACCCTCTCTTGATAATAATGGTAATCTTTATTCTAAAGTATCATTTCCCTAACTTTCTCCGGTCAAAGGATATGGTACTAGCAGTCATTTCTATTTAATTTATAATTAATCCACGAAGCCGTTTCTATTCGGACCTCCATGAGGAAATGTAATGACATTCTTGAAACGTGTAATTTCTTTCTTAGCCATAAAATTTCTTTCAATTACTAAACGGACTCTGGACGTAATGGTGAGTCTTTGGGAAACCATCAATTTAAATAATAGTTGTAAAGTTGCATTGTCAAAATAAAACACGTCGTTGTCAGAACGGAATAGACGAATGATACAATATGATGAGCCATTGTTAAAATAGCATGGGAAATCGTGTATAATTTGTCCATCATTTTCTAAAACAGTTCTTACGAAATATTTTGTCAGAAATAAAAGAAAGGACATCTGTTACCAATATCTTATGACTTAAAAGAGACAAAAAATGCTTCTTCTGCAGCGAAGCGAAACAGCTCAAGGAAATTCTCGATCCGTGGCTGTGAGAACCGTCGATTTCCACGTTTCGTCATCAACGCCCAAGTGGCGAAATGTTTGACGTATATATTTTTTGATTTCACGCCGAAAATTACTATGGTAAAGAGCGGGTAATAGCCTGCATTTTTCGTTAAGGTTTATTCACGTGCTCACAATTTGCCTCGGAGTAGGTGGTTTGATAGACAGAACCAGCGGGAGCCAGAGGGCCGCCTGATGACTTGATAATGGCCGTGTCCGAAGGGAAAATTGAGGGCTCTCCTTTCAAATTCACTTTGCCGATTTTCTCATAATTTTCGGCGAATGTCTACGCCCTCGACCTCAAAAAGCATAAATTACGGATTCATCTCAATGGAAAAACTTTTGTCCGGCACATCTCCAGCGAGGTGTTTTCATTTTGTAACCCAAGAATGGTCATTAAACGGCAAATCGGTCGTTTAACCTCCGCCCAACTCCCCCCTCCCCAGAGAAACAATTGCGACCCAGTTGTTTACAATACCAAGGGTTGATGGTTTATATGTAAACGACCCTCTATGTTCCGGCTGATTAATTTGTTTGTGTAAAACAGTCAAAACAGTGGCAGTTGGCCATTTTTCGATTAGTGGAGCCATAATTCTGTAACGTTCGTTATCTGAGGCAAATGTCGATAAAATGAATATTATTCAATTCTCTGTGTTAAAAATTCAATATTAATAGATAAATGAAATATAATAATATTAATATCAATAAATTTCAAATTCAATTCTCTATATTATAAATTCTCTGAAATATTTTACATGTTCTTTCCGCCGCAGGTATTTCTTCATTTGTCTAATTTTCGAAATTACCAAAGTGATGCTACTAATATTCTTAGTATTTACTTGCAAAAATGTTTCTATAGATAATGCTTTATTTATCCACACCTTTTCTTCGTCAAAACTTAAAGGTTTTGGCACGCAAAGCACATGTCGAGGTTGAAAATGAAGTTTTACGAAACATCACTTGTCTACACTTGGAAACATGGAGCTTAAACACGACTTAGATTGAGAACTCAACTGAGAGCAGGGACACTGCCAATTCTTCGAACGTGAAATGACACGCTTTTTTAAGATGAATGAGGACAGTCTGCTGCCGCACCAAAGCGTCACATGCTCATGATTTGTACGATACACCCACACCTCCGAATACTGGTTTATGGACGTAAGAAAAATAATTAGCGAAATTTGAAGGCAGTGAAAGCTGGGTCTCTTATAGTTATGACGATGTTTTGAAATTGAAGAAAAATCCGTGGGATGTCTCATACTTAAAAACATATGGCAACGAAGATTTTTCGCTTCGCAATAGAGCAGTCTGTGTGATACATAAACACATATGCCGAAAATATATTTACTCGTCAACCGAACATGACGAGCAAATAGCGATTCTGCTTACAAAAGATGCTTGGATTTCAGATATTTTCGGGCTCTCAGATTTTATCGTAGATCAGCTGCTTTTAGTAGTAGTAGTATTGTTAAAATTGCTTCGACAGCTTAGGTCATTTCGTACGTAGGCCCCCACCGGGATCGAACCCGGGACCGCTTTCACTGAAGTCGAACGCGTTGCCCACTTGGCTATCGGGAGCCCCCAGCTGCTTTTTGCTGGCGGTTAATTCATTATTTCATTCATCCATTCACCTCGAGACTTTTGCTATATTGATAGGGTGACAATAAATATCATTACTTCAAAAATGACTTTGAGAGATGAGTTAATTTTGCACATGTGGGAACCCACCGGTAATCGAACGCGGGACGGCTTTTAATAAAAGCAAACGTGTTCCCCACTTGGCTATCTGGGAGCTTAAGGGAGGCATTACTTGAGGAAAAAGACTAACAACAAGATCAAATTATTTTGCTTTAGGTAAAAGAAGAAACTGTCGAATAATAAAATTCAAGCATTTCATTAACTATATCACTGTATGTTAAAGACAAGAGAAGTGATGTAATAATCCTAATCCTTTGGAGACTACGACTTGTAACATTGGTGTAACATGTAATTTTAATTCTAAATTACTCAATAGAACGTTAAAAATGAAATAAAAGTACAAAATGCATTTTATTTTACGCCTATTTTTTCACCATCGCATTGCTGAAAAAAGGAAAAGATAGTTGTGTTAAAAATATCTGAATCTGAAATTTTTTGCAGTCAGTGATTTTGTTCCAAAAATAGCGTGGTAGTTTATTGGAATTTGGTTGACTTTCCAACTACGTGATATATTTAACTAAAAGGTTTAAATTAAGAACAATAAAGAGACCAAAAACCATCAACAAGCGTAACTTCCATATGCGCATTCCTTAATCCGAGAAGACATCATCCAAATCATCTTCACATGAAAGTAAAACTTATTGAAGGTTTTTTGAGTCTTTTATGTTGCTAATTAACTTTACCATCAGCGGTCGATTCTGTTATACCAAAGAGTTTAAAAGCTTTCCAACAGTCTGTTCTGATTTTTTTTTGAGGTCAGAGAAAGAAAACTCTCCGGGGCCAAGAAATCGCACCAAAGTTCCAAGTAACTAGATGATTACAGATTGATTCAACTATTGCGCCGGATAACACCATAAAAAATCCAGACGCCATTGCAATATACAGATATAGAGAATAATAATGGATTCCAATTATGCTTTTTCAGCTTCTCCGGTTTGAATTCTCCTGCAGCAGACTGAACTGAATGCAAAAGTCGTGGTCGCGGGGAAGAATCGATGACATTCTCGCGGAAAGGCAGGAATCTTTGATACGCACCGCTCCTTATGTGGTAACAGTGGCCATTCAATCACAGTGGAACAGAAGGGGCCTTTCACTTCATGTCGCGTCTTTCTTTTTACTTTTAGAGTCGAAACCGCTCACCACTGGAGACGCAACTTCCGCCATAGCACTGCCTTTTGTGACTCTCACCCCCGACTGACATCTAATCGTGACTCTTTCCCTTCACGTGGCTCCACACCGACCTAGCGGAATCATTCATCGCCTCTACGTAATGAAACTCATGCATGCGAGGGTACAATGAAAAGGATTATTTTTCTGGTGCCCGAGCACTTTCTCCATCTTTCGCCGATTACGTACAGCGATGAATGAATCTCGTTCCGTGTCATCGAGGAATATAGGGAAAGCTGTCCCGGTTGGAACGTTCGTGGTGATTAATTGTCGAGCAATTTTGCAGATATGTCGATAAATCGTGTGTGCACGCTTACTTCTTGCGATACATCGGAGTCCGATCACATTTTAGAGATCCTCTCCGCAGTTAAATAAATTCCTCTCAAATCAAGGAGGCAATTAACAGTTACTACGCGGATTCAGCAATAAAATGGAAGATTTGCTATCTGAGTGGGGGAGAGGGCTCGGGAAAGAGCTTCTCAGATGATATGCCGCAAGAAATCTAGTTACTCTTCAATTTATTTTCTGCCGAGAGCTCTTGTTCTACGACTCTATGACATTGATCCCGAATTCTGCCTTTAGTTCGATGAGAATAAAAATTCAAGTTGGAGGTGTTCACATCTATTCATCAGGAGAATTTAAAAAAGAAAAGAATCAAATGAACCAGAATGAAATGAAAAGAAAATTTAACAATAAACAATTTACCAAAGTTCGCAAATAATTCTATATTATACGAGTATTCTTATTACTCTAAATATACTTTTATTTCACCAGAGTATTACTTCATTTACGACATTTACTGAATCACTATATTTCATTGAATTACTGTATCTGTAACATTTTTTTCGTTTTTCAGATGTGATTTAACCTGCCTTTTCCTTAAAACTTAATTAACTTTCAGTAAGTTTCGCAGGTTTTCCACACCTTCTTGCGGGTGTTTTCCTATTCTGGTGTAGTTTCCAATGTGTAAACTTAGTAAACCCGTAAAGTAGTAAACTTCTGTGCACTTTTTCAAGCTATCTCTTATAAATTTCATATGACGAGGGGTTAGATGTAAGAAAAGATTTGATAGTCTCAATCTCGCCCGAATAAAGTCGCATTATTATTATTAATGACATATTATGATATTATATTATTAGCATTGAAAAACAGAATAATTTTTATGGAAGGTTGTGTTCGTTTGCTTGTTTAATATTGAATACATGACTTAAGCAGTTGGAAGGGTACTACAAGACAGGACACGCTGAATGCGCAGTATACTTTTCTCTATCTCTCGATGTTAATCTTAGTTCATAACATACAATATTGACATGAATTCGCAATGGTTTCACTCAAAATTTACTTCATATTCTTGTCAAGAATTTTCTTATATGAATAAAATTTCGAGCTGAAAATACCGAACTTAGAATTCTGTGAAGTTACTTTTGTAGTTACTGGAATAAGTTTCCAATCCCAAGAACAAAAGACCTTAGTAATGGACAGACTGCGCGAATAATAAATATGCTCTTCAGTCTAAGTATTTTTATCTTTTGATTTATTTACTCTCAAAAACCTCGATAAAATGAACATCCTCCGCATCTGAAGACATAACTTTTGAAGTAAATATAATGTGATAGAATGACAAAGCATTCCGTCAGATCCGAAACGAGAGCCCGAACCATAAAAGACCTATAGTTAGAGAGGAGCCGAATCCGTACAGAAATTTCGTGTTTGAGGAAACGAAAACTGGGGCGGAAAAATCGTAGTTATTTGCCCTGATTAAAGCTGAATATATTTCTTATTTGGCGTCTCACAATCGCATATAAATATAAGAAATTTGTTTTCTGGGGTAGAGGATGATGGGAATGTTTGAGAAATAAATGATTGAGGGCCTAATTTATTTATGAGTTCACGATGGTCGAAACCTGTGTAATGAAGCTCCAGATTGGAAAAACAATAAATCATCATCATCCTAATATCAGATGAAAATGTAAAACTTCAAAGCTTTACGATTTTCCCAAATATAATTTCCAAAGCCAATGGTAGCGGTAAAAATAGCTCCCGTACATACGTGACGGAAATGACCTTCCCCTTGGAACAGACGGAGGAAAGAGGAACGGGAGGGAATCTTTCTCATCTGATATAAATCACATCAAAATGTCCTCCACACGAACGCAAATCTCAGGGGCCCGTCAATGATACAACTTATTCATTTTCTTGATGTTTATTTGAGTAATCTCAGACAATCAATCCTCGGAAAGCCATAGAAATTCAAAGTCTGTTGTGTATGTGCGGCAACATTAGTTCCATGATTTAGAAAAGAATGATTTATTTCTCTCTAAATAAAACAATAGAGATATTCAAATAAGTTTCCTCTAAAATACTGAATTTGAGATGAAGAAGGAACAGCTGAAAATGGTAAGCAAATAATTCCTAAGCGTAAATTTTTCAAGGAATGAAGAAGCTCACGTATACTGTAGAATGCTCCCTTTACAAATACTATTGATATCAGTGCTCTCAAACCTTGTGTTCAACGGAAATTCATAAGGAAGGTGTTTAGTGCTTCACTGTACAACAGTATTATTCACATTGAAAAAGAAGACAAAGCAGTTCTGGATTAAAGTATTATAAGACTATAATGACAGACTCCCATTAAGCGAAAAATATCTCGAAAAAAAGCGGACACGTTAAAATTTTAGAATATATTACCATAGAGTAATCTTAAGACAACTCTATGATATTACCATCGGTGATTACGCGGCACACTAAAGCGTACTTGTATGCCGCAGCACACAAGTTAAGAAGCACTGATTTAGGTGATATAGCGTGGCTGAAAAGATAGCTTGCAAACATTGACGGGAAATAAATTAACTAAATATAAATAAAATCCAATTATAATTAAAATTAAGCTAAANCGGCACACTAAAGCGTACTTGTATGCCGCAGCACACAAGTTAAGAAGCACTGATTTAGGTGATATAGCGTGGCTGAAAAGATAGCTTGCAAACATTGACGGGAAATAAATTAACTAAATATAAATAAAATCCAATTATAATTAAAATTAAGCTAAACTTTTTTATAAAAAGAATCTACATAAATCAATTATTCTATGAATAAGTTATAGATCACGATGAATAATTCAATAATTACTATGAATACAGCGAATAACTTGTTATTAAATTAAATTTGCTGAATTGAGATATTTACTATATTTGGTATACTTATTTCGTAAATATTGCCCCTACTAATGCTTAGTGTTGACATACTAAAGTACTGCAATTAGTCTGATTAAAAATAGGCCTAAAATTATGGAATTTCATAATTTTTGTAGTTTGACTTCGACAATACACGAAGCAAACGGAAGGAAAATACCACAGGTGTTCAATTAACCCATTCACGGCCCAAGTTGCGAAAATGCAACATTATTGTTGAATGTGAAACTGTTATGTTAGACATAAAATTTCGGCTGTTTTAGTTGGCTGTTACATTTTAATGCAGAAATATCATCATTAAAAATCATTATTTTTCCGTAATAAATTTTTAAATTTGTCGGATTTTCTGTTTTGTGAGTCTACCGGAAGGTAAATTTTTTACTACACAATTAAAACTTGCTTAGTGTTTTCTTATAGATGTCTCTTATAAGAATAATATCTATTGAACATCTTCCTACATTTATTTACAAAGGGAAATACTTCTTCTCCTCTAGTTTCAAGACTTTAGACAAGTGTCGGCCATAGTTGCGAAAACAAGATTTTTTTTTTACATATTTACATTCTTTTTTTTCAAAGTTCATATTTTTTACTCTTATTTAACACGTCAATACAACATTAAAAAAGAAAAAACAGTAAACTTCTCATTATTTATAACTTTGGCCGTTCATGGGTTAACACCTTCGTATTCCTCGAGATACGCAGAAAGTAGGGTCTTATGAAGAACAATTCCATATATGAATGCTTTTTTCATAAGGAACCAGTGTAATAATAACCGAGTGGTTGTGCAGGAAGAACAAATGGATTCTATTGGCGGATTTCAGCTAAATATGCAGACTAACGTGATCGTTGGTTGGACGCGAAGTGGTACTGTAAGGGTTTTCGCGTTTTCCTGGAGCCTTGTTCTCCAGAGCTGGATCTCCTTGACAACCAGCTTTTTCAGGCTAGGAAAGTACAGCAAACGCGCGAGAAAGAGGATGGTATTAGGCGCGTGGGAGTGTCTTGCTTTCCTGAGCATTTGACGAATTCGGTTGAGTAATGAATCAGATGTGAGCTATTGCGGTCCACCCCGCTGGCGACTTCAGTCGATGAAAAAAGCCTTGAGAGAACAATGGCGTGAAGACATCGATGGAAAGCTTTCAAATGGGACAGGACTGTTGCTGATGGTAAAGCAGCGTTGATGTAAATGAGCGTTGACCGAAAATTCCACATATATACGGAGTAAAGCATACTCAAACGCTTCGGTGAAGATAACTGTTTGGATTACCTTCGTTAGCCAAATAGCGATCTCTCATCGTATCAAATCGTTAATTTCTCCTAAACGTTGCCAAAAAGTTACAACACTTTTACTACTAAGTTATTGATGATTCACATAGATATAATACAGATAAAATTTAAGAGTGGCCAAATTAAATGATTTTTATTGTAAATAATTAATTATAAAATTTACGTTCCTCCGAAAGTGTGAAACAAATAGACATCAACTGGTGCAAGGAAATATATACAACAGTTTGCCATGGAGGTAAATTTAGACCTCATCTTTGTATCTTGGGTTTTATTGTTTATATATAATATTATTTATTTATAACACGTATGAATTTAGTCTTTGAGAACTTCGGCAGATGTTCTACGTTCAAACTTCATTATTTCAAAATTAGCAAAAGTGAGACATTTCAATATTCAAACGAGAATTACAATCATTCACCAATTAGTTAATTTTCCTTTAAGGCACCACAGTTCTTAAATTTTCGAAAAAAAGTATCCTCCGGCTAACTCTGAAAAGCTTCGCGGAAATATTGCACTTAAACATACCTCAATTTGAAAAAGCAACATCTAATGACCCCGAATCGTATTTACACGCTGAATTTTCGAAATAGGACTCGATGGTCAAGGATGTCAGAGATAAAAAATTATTCCAGTCAATTCCAGCTATGGCGAAATTAAAAAAATCCACGGATACTGCTCCACGTGTAGCAGACTTTACCGTCGAAAGAGCATATTTACATTAGGGACACTTCGATGTGAAGAGACTTTGGGGTGAGAAAGCCAAATGTTCCTGCTTATAAATTGACGCTTCATTATCCATTTTGGGTCAGTCCGAAATTATGAAGTTGCAATCGTCAGAGTGAAGAGGGAATCTTGAATACATTCACATCGAAAGCATTTCCTACCGCGTCGCAATTCCTTTCGCACTCAGCTTCCCTCCGTGACGATCATTAACGACTGAGAGAAAGGAACATCTTCAAATAAACCCAACTCGATTTATCATCAGTTGTATCGCAAAATCATGGTTGTCCTTGTATTTCCTGTTGGGAGCGATTTTTTAACGAAAAATTGTAGCCTTAGCTGTCAGACGAGAGAAGTTCAGCTAAAATTAACAGGCGCCATAATTTTACATTCCGACGAATTTCGCGAACAGAATTTTTTGTGACTGCTGACCCCGTAGACCATGAACCCTACGACCAATATTTCGGACAGCGGCTTTTAAATCACCTTGATTTCACACGGACATTCTATTCTTAACAGCATTGTTAGCCAAGTCTATCCACCCTCAGGCTTTCCTTCAAAAATCCCGTGAGCAAAAAGCTGCGATAGAGAACTCTTTCAAGAAAAAAAGAAAAAGAAATCTTGTAAGATATTAGGAAATAGTTTTCACAAAGCAGAATCCTCTTAATGTTTCTATTTGGCAAAAAAATTCACGTTTCTGGTTTTAATCGTAAATCGAGATGGAAATAAACAGAAACTAAATTCATTAGAGTATATTAAAGAACTTAGATTTGATCTTTATGAATTTATATGAATGCAACGCCTAGTCTTTGAGCTAATAATTGGGTAATCACATTAAAATTCGCTCTTCCATTGAAGGACTATGTGGTTTAAAACGTAAGTAACGAACCCTGAAAACTTTTCAGTACATTAGAAACTCGAGTAGTATAAAAATGATACAATATATTCCTATATTTAATAAGGATGTTAACATTCAAGTGATAACAGTCCCAAAAGAATCCGTTACTGCTCTCTTCAAACTCAAGATTGATTTTTCAGAGGAGCGAAGTTTCAGAAAATAATTCAGACTAATTTCTTATCACTGAAAAAAGGCAACGGAAGAACACAGATAAAACACATTATACATGTCATAAAAAAAATGATGAAGTATGAATAAACTATGATTAACAATGCTTATGTTTGAATAACGATAGTATATGAAAGATAGTATCGAATTTACGACAAATGTCTAAAGAAAAATCTACTGGAATTCCAAATGCTCTAACTATTACTCCTAAGATGAAGAGATTTACTTATCAGAGTAATTTTTTTGAATCAAAGGCAGCCATTTTGAGCTAGATTCTTTACGGATCAATAAATTCCGCAAAATAATGAAATTCGAAAAGAAATCAGCTAGTTTACATCATGCGTTGACTACTTGTTACTCGTGATGAATCATCTATTCTAGACGGTGCCGATACGTGAATTAAAGGAACGCTTGGATAAACAGAAGTTCGGCTTCGCTAATCTTTCACAGATCGTATCTTTCCACTGTTAGAGCGTCTTCCTTCCTAAATTGGAAACTCCGAAGCAATACCAATAAATTTCGAGTGTGTGCAGTGAAAGTAATTTTATGCTACGCCTTCGATGGGCGCGTGTCTAAAGGTTTAATCCGTGTCGTTTTCGAGAGTTGCCTAATTCTTCGTGTGTTTCCTCAAACTTTCAGAATATCACTTTCAACCTATCGTTCGACACAAAATTAACATTTCCCAAACTGCTAATGCCCGATCGTTGAATTTATGGAAGAGCTCTTCCGAACCTTCCTAAGATATCCCAATCAATCTTCAAATGTTGGAGGACCATCCAACATATGAATTACTTCACATTTCTTGATAAATGCGGTTATAAGGAATGTCGGAGAAAAATATTTTGATTCCCCGACAGTATATGATATTCAGAGAAAGAAATGAATGCTAGCGATGCGAGCGAATTCATTTCGAAATTGGAAGCAATTAAAAAAATTTAACGACTATTGCATCGTACTCAATGTCACTCTAGTGTCATTTATAGTGAAATAATGCTACAATTTCATTACTTTACTTATATTTGCGTACAGAACTGCAGTTTCGAAGGGGCACCCGCTAAGCCTAATCGCCTTTGCTGGAAACGGTCATCCCAGTGAGATCTCGATTTTCCAGATAAATGTTATTGGCAGGAAGGGCATACGGCTGTATTTAATTATAAATCAATACCTTAACGAAACTCATCTTTACGACCTATCATACTCATCAGCCGACCCCATACAGGGAATAATAATCAGGCAAAGAATTTTTTAATTGAACGTGTATTTTCGAAAAAAATGAACCTCTAATTTGAGAAAATAAAACTTAATTTAAGTTAAATTAAAATCGAAAAAAAACCTAAACACAATTCTACTTAAAAGGTAAAATACAAAGTACTATTATACTGAGAAAAGTGCTGAAAATCTAGCCTCCCTTTAGATTTAGCAAATAAATTTAAAACATTCACAAAGTTGACAAAAGTCGTTAAATATTTGGATCGGCTTCCTAGTAGGTATATTACTCTTAAATATTGAGATGTAATCGGAAAATCAGGGTAATTATATTTTATATATTATCAGATACGGAAGGTGGAAGAGATGATTAGGGTACAATCATTAACCCTTAAAAATTACAATACCTTACTGTTATTATGCAACTCTTAATTTGAAATAAACGTCTTTTTCCTGCTAACATTAGTTATATAAATCATGAACTCATTAGTAGTTATAATTAATACTGTTTATATGTTGTACTGAAAATATTCGAGACAATTTTTACATAAAGATACTACGCATGGCAACTACACGTTTATATTCACAAAGTTGACAAAAGATGTTAAATATTTGGATCGGCTTCCTAGTAGGTATATTACACTTAAATACACTTCGCCCCCTGATTTTAATATTAATTTATAGTAATAAATAGTCATTATCAAGTCGAGATTGCGTCTAAAAGGCTCTTTTTCGATCTCTTTAACGACATAAAAAGTATTAGGGAAAATCGATGTTGAAAATAAGCGATTGAATTGAATTCATTGTAATATTATCACAAAGGAAGAAAATTGCTTACTTTTCCTGCAAAAGACACGGAGTTTCATTAAATAAATGTTCAAAATATCTCGGACATATTTATTACCACATGTCGCCATGGGTTCTGACTGGTTCCTTCGTCACTAACAGACGTGAAAGGCAGCAACTCGCTTGACAAGCTGCTCCCTACCGAATATCAAATTAAGTGATCTGCCAGAAAGACAGGCTAACACGAGCGTATCCTTATGAAAATTAACCTTCGACTCCAGTCGAGCGCAGATATTCTATTTCGATATCTATCATCGCCTCTCTCTCCATCGCGTAAATACAGTGTTTATCGTGATAGATAACTTTCGCCGCGGGCCATAAACAAAGACACGGTGAACGACACGGGCGTTAGGTTCCATAGAGCAAAGTAGTCGCAGGTTGTTCAACCCTCTCGTTAATATCTCTACGATCACGTCTTCACCGCCGGAGCAGAAAGGACGCCGGGAGATATTTCGACCCCAAGACCTTCTACGGATGGGGAGACACAGAAACGGAGGGTAACTATGTGCGCTACACAAACAGATTCCGTGTTTGGCGAAGAAGATGGCGGAATTTGAAATGTGAATGGGTCGGAAAAGCAGTGACCATGAGGGAGGAAAACATGGAAAAGAAAGGAATTCTATTGCGGCAGCGAGATTGATATTCCGGACTTAGCAACGGGTCAGAGTTCATTCTCTTCCTTTCTTACGCATTTTATTACTTTTAATGCTATTTAAAACGCCGCGTGTCGGATGTTGCGAAGAAAATAAATCGATCAAAGGACATGAGAATATCTGATCTGACTAACTACTCCTCCTGTTTTTATGCCAATTTACCCATTAAGATAGAAATTTACGAGCACTTTTCACATCTCATTTACATATCAAACTCTCACAAGACGTTTCAAATTCTCTCTGTTATTCTTTCCCCTTTATTGGCATTTGATTAGAAATCAATGAGGTTAAGAAAAGGGATGTCTTCATTTGTGCCATTAAAATTTTTTGATATTCCGTCGAGAAAGAATATGTCATATCTGTCTAATTGACTTCCTTTTCTAAAATTAGAAGAACTTGACACCGAGTATGAAAATTCCCAGATAGAAATTTATTACATTTGATCTGATCCCTCGTCACTGCCGTGCATTATATTATAAGGTTTGCTCGTCAGAATTTGTGATAACCAATCGAATACATAAAGGAGCGACAAAGCAAGGGTTGAAAAAAATATTCTCAAACATTCATTCAAACTTTAACACGCTCACTGTGGATCACTCCACCGTTGGAGTGATAAATGTATTGGAAATGGAGGTATCCGCAGTGAATGTGTAAAGACAACGGTCGCCACGGACCGTTGATGGCCCATGGGAAGCTTTTGGCGGTCCGTAAAGAATAGTTGGCATTATTTGAAATGTTTACGTTATTCATACTCATTATATTGTGAGCCCTATTCGTGTCACCAACAATGGCTAGGTGAATGATAGCAATCATATTACAACAATAAAATGATAATTATTTTATGTGTTTCTATCTTTAGAAAACATAATATTAGCGCTCCGTGGGAGTCAAAATTATGATTTTAGTGGTCTCTACGGTCCGAAAGGTTGGCAATCACTGCTTTAAAACATATTGCATGTTTTTCTGTATTATTACCATGAATTAAATAAACTACGAAATATTATGTAAGTGTACCTTTCAGTAGGTTCATGTACCTTAATATTCCCTACTCAATACCCTTTCTTTCGTTTCTTGGTAACTTACCTCACCCTTTATGTCATCTGACATCTTTTGCCTTTGTCTTCTCCTCTGTCTTCCCCCTTGCATTTTACCTTGAATAGCATTCTTCAGCAATCCCTCTCCTCTCGATATTTGACCCAACATCATGTCATTACCTCTGTCAACTCTTAATTACTTTAATTTAAACCCCCTCCTACCCAAACTCTCCAAAAATTGTTTTTCTTTCGAGCCATATTTTCCCTTTTACACGATACCCACACCTCGAAGACCTCCAATTTTTTATGTCCTTCTTTCTTAAGGTCCACACTTCAAACTATGGAATATTGTCATAAATTAACCGGCAACGTGGCCTTTTAGTTTTAAATGATATTTTGCGAATTATATAAGTAGTCATGGGTAGTCATCAAACTGATTTGTAAGAATAAACTGAGACGGGATAATTAGAAATGAATCTGTAGTAATTGTTGTTGTTTACAACATCAAGTTAGAAACTGTCGCAGCGATACATGAGTTATGGTGATAGATATGAAATATTCGAAGCAGAGAAATAGCGAACATTAATTACTTAGTTATCAACTTCGAGCATGACTATTATTCGCTCTGACTAAGCATAATAGAATACATAATGTGTAAGTTCCGCTCTTTGCCATCTTTTGTTTGATTCGGTTCACGTTCGTCATTTTCTGAAGTGACCCTGCGAAATTTACGTATCTTTTGAACGTGTCTAAATGGCGAAGATAACCGCAATTTCCCATCGTAACCCACCAATAACTAATTAATACACAGGATCAAGTATTAGTCCTCTTTAACTGAATTGGAAGAATATTCATTAAGGAAGCACCGCATCCATGAACAGGAGCTCCATTTTTTACTCTCCTAATCATAATGTTCATAGTTCAAAAACCTCGGAAAGCAAGTTTCACCCAACGCGAGAAAGGATCGTTAAAAGGAAAGCTGTCATCTTGGAAGATAATTTGAAATGGTAGTACGTACATAGGTTGTGAGGGCATGAAACGAATCGCCCAATTAATTTCAACGCGATGAAGCAGCAACATGAAACAGGAACCTTTTTGCAGTGAGCCAAGATTGATTGCGAGCGGATATGATATACATCGAGAGAGTGGTTGGGTTTCCTCCGATATAATCATTAATTCTTTCATTTTTATGAAAATTTTTATTCTTTCTTTTCTTTTATTCTCAAAATCCTGATACTATCAACAGATAACTCAGAAGAAACTTCGAGTTTATGCACCTTGAATATGTAACTATTAAATACTCCGAAATGTATGCAATCCAACTGAAACCCTCATTATTACACGCCTTCCGGTGTTCTTCATAACAAATTTTGTTCCGTCTGGTTGTCGATTAATCTCTTGCCCTAGGCTAATTCAACGCATAATATAAGAGCTTCATGATATAAACACCTTCATTGTCATGTTTTCCTCTTAATTTGAAATCTCACGAGTGAATCTCAATATAACTAGTCCTCGTTACATTCTTCTTGGTAAAATTCCATTAAATGTAGCTCAAAGTCAAGGTTTCTATTTGCGTCTTTCAATCGGAACAACAACTGAACGTGTTAGCTGCTTCCAAGAATCGTTTTCGAAAATGGCCAAAATGGCGACAAAAGCGCTATTTCATTGAATGACTCAAACAAGGGGTTGGGAAGCACTGACAAGGGTGCCAGGCGTCACACGCGAACGGCGTACTTCCGGCACGCAACCTGAGGCTCACCGCAAAAATAATTAACGGGAGAATCTTCCTCGTTTCAGTAGGCTTAAACTATTATTCCGGTAAATCCTCATGGTTTTCTTAACTGGTACGATTTTAAAGTCACTGAAAATGTCAAAGTCCTTGCAAAAGATAAGTAATAAAACCTAACTCGAAGTTTCGACTGAGGAGAACTTCATGTAAGAAAGATTCGGATTTTTGGCACGCACTCTTAAAACGGTACCCCGCCCCAGAATAGAGTCAAGTCTCGAAGTGGTTTGTACACACGATCGAAAGTAAAATGTATGAGAGCAGCAAGCTGCTGGTAGTACTCCATGCTAAGAGAAACCAAATTCACATTGTGACCGTTATACGTTGATTCCGGCCGACGGTTATCGATGTTTGCGTTCCAAATGAATAATTAATAACGATATTTAATTCTGTTAGAAGTAGTATATGAGCATGGAATGGAATGGATTAGAGGCAAGTGTGGTTAAAAAAAAGGGACAGAGTAAGATATTACTGAATATCGCGGTGGTTTCAAAACTAAAGAGGAGCTAAAACTAAGAGCGTCTTCATGTTTTATATTGCAAAAACGCAGCTGCTTCTAAGCTACAATCTAAGATTGTTTTAACTTTTGATTGAGTATCAAAAGAGATACCTTCACTAAACTACCCCATACGATATTTTCCAATATGGTGTTGTCTTGAAACCCAAGTGATAGATTTAAATTCGTCAGTCGCCGCAAACTGCCAGTGGCGTATGGCAGGGGGTGTATTAATTCCTTGCCTAATCTACAGAATATAACATTTTCTAATATTATGTCGTCTTGAAACCCAAAGGGTTAGATTTCGATTTTTAAATCGCCGAAAATCGCCAGTACGTATGGCAGGGGATGTATTTATACCTTACGTAAACTATCTTATATGGTATTTTCCAATAAGATTTTGTCATAAAAACCAAGGGATAGATTTAGAAAAGTAAGTCTGGGAAGCTGCAACTTGCGTATTGCAAGGGGTGTATATGTGCCTTGCATAATCCATCCTATATTAAGCTTGCAGTATGCAAGCAACATTGACTCGTATAAAACTAAGACTTCAAACAAGTAAGTTATGATGACTGTTAGAGGAATCATCCTCCCGCTCGGCCTAAATAGTAGCGCGTCCAACTGCAGTATGTTTGAGTCGGACCCGATCCCGGTGGGAGTCATATTTTCCCGATACATGTTGGCGGCAGGAAGTGCATGCCGCTACGAAAATTAGCGCCAAAATCTTAATTCATCATCATATTCGATTATCGTCATCACTATAATCACTAGTCGAACCATAATTAATGGTAATAACATGGCTAAGAAGAAGACTGCTACTGAAATGGATGAAGG
>KZ308887.1:102507-114569 GCA_000376725.2 Ladona fulva
AAATTCTCTGTACATACCTAAAATTGTTTTGTACCTAAAATTTCCTTGCGTGTGACTAAAATTTTTTGTACCTAAAACTTTAACAATCTAAATAATTTAAAGATGAATATTTTCAATCATTAATTCAAAAAGTCTTGCTTTTGATAATTTTTAAGCCAAATAAACGGAAATGATAAATTTTGAAATAACTATTCGGAAAAGACAATCGAATTCTGTATTATGGCAAGCTATTGAATCTTGCTTTAAATATGTAACCTTTGAATAATCAACAGTTTAAGGAGTTGCTGAGTTTGTTTCTCCGTGAAAATGATTTTATAAAACAATGTGCTCGCATATTTATAAAAGATAAAAGTAGAAAAATTATATTATAATATTTATGAAATTATCTCTCCTACATTGGTCATTAAATTCAGTTTTCACAACAAATTTCAAGCCTAATAGCGAAAATATGGGGGCCCAACCTTATGCATATTTAAAGCTTCCACTTTGGAAGTATGATTCATCATTGACGAACGAAATTGCGTACGGTTTTGAATTTGGGAGAGTCAACATCTTCCTTCGCTATGCAAACCTGAAAGGAAATAATTTTTCCAACTATGCCAAATAGGCATACACGCGAATTATGCAAACAAGTTTCGCATAATATACGTATCTGAGTTATGAGAGTCGGCGATGGTCTCTGAATGACCCAAGGGAACTTCGCAACTTTCAAGGATGATCATGTTTGTCAATCCGTCTTTTCTTAGTTACACTTTACAGAGTGACATCATTAAACCATAGGTATATCGCAATGATTCTAACGGAAAAAAGAATTTTACATTGATTTAACAAATAAACCTTAGAACTTAAACTGCTACATCAACTGGGAAAGTACACCACCGTCGGCTGTAAAAGTAAAGAGTACGAATTTGTTGACCGAGAACTATTTTATTATCATTTGTTCAACTAAATTTCTCTTTTATTTTAAGAGAATTTTGGTGGATCGAAGTAATGTCTAAGATGATTCCGTATATTTTCCTAATATCTAAATTACGAAGAAGAAAAAAGAGTGTATGGAGAACAAGGTAGAATAGAGTGATATAGTGAAAGCGCTTAAAAACATGCAATTGATGACTCTAAGCAGGGCAGGCTGTTTATGACATTCATTATATATCTTTCGACATGGAATTAATTTCATTATCTATGCTTAACTTTCTGAGGGGGTTGGAAAGAAAAGACGTTTGGTATCAACAGTTTATGTTGATTGGAAATGACAAAAACAAATTTTCGAAGAGATATTTAATTGGAACGGACATTGTTGAGACATTGGTACAAAAAGTTAGACCATCACTAATCGTGTCCCGGGAAATAAACAAGACATATAACGACTTCAGAACCTGTAACTTCATGCCCCAGGACATAAAGAAGATTGAGAAATATGTACAAAACAACAACGGGACAGCATTCGATGAAAGAACTAAAATTAGACTTGAAGATCCAGATTACCTCGTGAGTATTAGCATAAACATAAAGTCTTCACTCTTATACTTTTGGTGTTCATTGTTAAATAATAAAGTAAATTGTGTACATATGTAAGTATGGTTATAACCAGTGGATAGAATGACATATAATGTAGCGGCTAAAGTATATCTCTGAAAAAAGATACGAAAGAATAGGTAAGGGTTATCGTTTTAATAGAAAATAATAGTATGTCTCTATATTGTATGTTTTAATGTATGCTTGTTTGTAGAGAGATATTATGTTAAAGTGAGCACATAAATAAGGATATTCCAGGGTAAGGCATAACTATCTTGAGTATGTTTTCACAGAAGGGTTACGAATGAATTTACTATCATCAAATATATTATTGAATGAGGCTGCCACCTGACGTCAGTAAAACTACGGCAAATTATCAAAAAAATTCATAAAAAAAGAGAACTGACATTTGCAAATATTTCTCTCTGAGTCGGAGGATAAATGAAGTTTAGGTACCTTTCCCTCCTTCCTGCGATGCCTTTTTAAATAGAATTAAAAGGAAAAGTTAATCGTGAATGTTTATGTAATTGAAATTCATTGAGAATTGACTTCTGTAAATGCTTCGATATTTTAATTAGAATAAATGAGTTTTGTGATTGAATTGTAGAGCATGCTGCCTTTGGGAGATTTGAAAGGAGTAGAGGAGGTCCTTCCAGACCAGGGAGAATACAGGAATTTTAATTTTCCCCCCTCAATAAGCCCCTGACCTGTTATCTCTTTGTAGCCACTATATTAAAAATAAAAATAAAATAAAGAACAAACTCTACTGAAATATTTCAGAACGTGAAATCCGTCTCTTTCGCCAACACTTCGTATTTAATTCAGAGTTCAAATGTTTTCCTTGACGTTTAATTTCGCAACCCCAGCGGCCGTGAACTTTAAGGCCAAAAGAGGACTGAGAATGGCAGGACTACTGCCAAACAGTTGTTACGTCCTTTGTTATTAATCGTGTCAAGAGGCGCTCGCGACAGCCTGAGTTTGGTATTGGGCCATTCAAAATGACGAGAGGGTTTCCTTCAAGTATTCAACGGACTCTGCGCTGATTTATTGCCTGATGTCGAAAACGTAGTTTTCTATCGTAATCGAGATAACTATCTCGCTCATATTTCTTACCTCATAAATATGCAAAAATGTATATTCGGCAAAATTTAATGACTATGACAAATTTGAAATGTCGACATGCTGGGGAAAGACACACTTTCCTTCAACAGCAATGACCGCCTATGAAGCATTCTTTTAAGCAATACAAACATGGTTAATTTTTTATTTCTTGAAATATTTATCACAAAACTGTTCCGGAAATGAACGTATCGAAATATATTTTTGTTGCTCGTTTATGAATATTCATATCTAATATTATAAATAAAGAAAAGGGTTTAGGTAACTTGGCACGATAAGGCATGCACCTAGGAAAATTCCCAAGGAGATACGGAAACAACATTTTTCATGCCCGTTCCACCTTGGTAATATTATAAAATTTGGTTAAATATCTGTCCACTGGTGAATTATACAATTACGTACTTTGAAAGAATATATCCGGGGTCCGCCGCTTATGATTACTTTTGAAGCGAACGATCAATACACTGGATGAAGAACTGCTTTATTTGATATTCGACTGTAGATATTTTTCCTATTTTAGCGCATCAAACTAATTTAAATAATGAACTCTCGAATATCCGGGTATTAATGAGTAAATGAAGCACGAAAAATTAAAAACAAGGAAATTTCACTTTTATTTCCTGTAATATTCATAATTAACGTTAATTAACAATTCATTTTTGTTTGGACACAATCCGTTATTTTCGATTGTTTCGTGGACTCGTTAAGAGTTTTCCTCACCCAACCGCGGAATTTTTAGCAGCGATAATGGAATTTTAGTCGTATTCCCACTGCTAATTGGAAAGGACCAATGATAAAGGGCAGATAATTCGCAATGGGAAAGTGGGAATTCACTGTATTATAATTTATAATGAAGAGTCATCAAAAACAACAAAATGAATAAATTGCAATGAAATTGTTTGACTCGTATCGTTGAGGAAGCGTCAATAGTATGCTATATTATGTTATAAAAGGGAGAACGATTCAAGTTTACACATAAAAAGGTTATTTCTCCCAATAATGCTATGGGTAATATCCTGAAGCTATAATTGTAACCGATTCCTTTATCAATTTCTCACTTTATTTTTAGTTTATTTTGGCATTAATCATTCTTTTACATCAAAAATATCAAAAAACCATTCTTTTTAAAGAATTTGAAAGATAAATCCCATATTTTCATCCTTTACAACGAAAATATGTATGAGATGGTCTCGGCCTTGACTTGGTGGTAAATCATTGTAAGCTATGAGAAAGAAACTTTAATATTAACAAACCTAAGGTTTGAGGTTTGTTAATATTAAAGTTTCTTTCTCATAACGAAAATATGTGTTTATCTTTTGTATTTTTTTTAATTTTCAGCTAATCATCTCAATGATTACAGTGTAATTTTATGGTGATAATCCTTGAGGAAAACTGAATTGTTGATTGATTATTATTATTTCCACGGGTAAAATGCGTAACTTGAGAAGTATACCTTAGCCATTGTTAAGAAAACTACCTTGATTTGCTCTTTATAACTTAAAATGTAGAATTAGATATGGTCTATGTATTCTATGAATCCTATTCAACATTATTACTGCTCAGTCGGAATCAGTCGCGTTCACTCAAATGGAGCTGGGAGTGAAAATATAAATTAAAGCCAAAGAAAAAGTCTTTACTCAAGTCCAATAAAATATTTGGACGTATACTCAAACATATATCCAACAGAATTTTTAAGATCAATATATCCTCGGTTGTAAACAAACACGAAGGAAAAATACGATCTGAACTATTCACAACATTTGTTTCATAGGATATTGTGTGCTGATAAAAAGTATATCATAGAGATAAATTGCCACCAAGAATGAAAAACAGGAGAGACTAAAACTTTTTTTTACATTCATCTCTCGGTAGGTATGAAAATATTTATAGTCCGTGAGGAAGATGAGGAATGCCTGTTGATCTTCCAACGGAAGCTCATACCGAATGCAGCTGAAATATAATTCTGATTCACAACTTGATTTACGCAGAGAAAGAATCCCTTGTTAGAATTCTTCTAGTCCAATGTGGAGAGCTAATCGCTCAACTTATCACGAATATATAATCGTTGCAATTAATTACCAAGACATAGTAGGGAAAAAGGAATGCCAGCCGAAGAGACGTAATGAATAAGATTTAGTAAGAATTCCTTCAGATCAGATAGGAGAAACTATTCGATTGATTACCTATTATATTTACTATGTATTCAAGTCAAAAACAAATGAGGTAATAGATATAATTGCGTAATCGTGTTTAAAGTTTTAATTTCCTTCTCTCATGTTCTTAGTGAGCAGTAGTTCTTTGAGTGGTATCATTGTCTGTTCTCATGAAGAATTGCGTAGTAGATTTTCTACATTATCGGGAAGTATTTGACCAACACGAAGGATAAACTACTGTTAAGCAGTACTTGAGATATTATATATAGTATCGGAAACCAAAAATGACATAGTTACTCTGATGGAAAATAAAACGAGAGTGAAAAAGAGAAGAAAAACCCACGGAAATAATTTTTTATATCAGAATTACTACGGGTTGCCAGATAGTAAAATTTCAGACCACCGTTATTTCAAAAATAATTTTCCCGATTTTTAGCATGCATTCATTCAGAAATCATTTTCGAGACTGAAATAAATCCTAAAAGTTGCGAATTGATAAAATATTAGCCACGTAACGTAATTAAATGAATCTAAATAATATTCACGTAACATTTGCTGACATACTGGATAAATGACTTTTCGTTGCATACGTAAAAACGAGTTAAAATTCTCTTGTATTAGAGCTTCAGCCCTAGAGATAAAAATGCCCTTTTCTGAATCGAAATTTTGGAGGAAAAAAGTAAGTTTCCAGAATAGAAAGTACAGTTTCAGCCGGAAGGAAAGAAGAGTAAATATTTGATTGTAACCGAGGTTATCTGAGCACAGGTTATCGCATAACCTGAAACGATATCCAGTACAAACAAAAGGTATCCATCTTCGGCTGAGCAGCGAGAAAGAATGACATATTTCTGGAACGGAGTATGGATATGGGATTCCTTGGTGTCTCGGAAGGAATAAAGATCGCTCTGGAAGTCTCTCACCAAGCAAGCTGAACTTTGGTCTCATCATCTCCGCAGAAATAAGGCTTCCCCTAATCCCCTCTCAAAGATACCTTCAAAAATTCAAGGTCAAAGGTTGTGTTTCAACGTTCATCAGAGCCAATAAAAAAAGGCGAGCACGACGTGGAAGAGGATATTTTGGTGCGCACATGAAAGCAGCGAATGATACAGTCGACCTCGAGAGCGTCCACGAGCGAGGGCACATCCTCCTCGAGGTCTCCCACAACCATTAACTCCTTTCCTCCCTTCCGTCTGTCGCATCCTCTCAGCCACCCGCATCATTTCAGGGGGACTTTCCCCCTCGGAAACTGATAAATAGAATTTTCTCTTCCCTGGCGCGAAGTTTACTGCTCTATAGTAACCGTGAGCACCATTTTTTCATTTTCAAGGGTGTTCCGCATTTCAAAGCAGAGTCTATCGACTATTCCATTCTCTGAGTCTAACTCTTTAATATGTTGATTTTTGGCCCTCGATCAAATTTCCAATTGGTCCCAAATTTTTTTTTGAGATCAAAAGACCGTCCAACTCAGAGAGCTAAGCTGTGGTAGAATTCTCTTTGGGTTTTTAAAGCACTCCTCTGATAAAAAGTTTGAGCAATGTTTCGCGGTGATGAAAGCTGGGAGCCAGCAATAAAATTGGCAACTAAATCCAAAGTGCAGAGATTGAATGTCTTAGAAGAACATTCTCTGAATGAGAGAATAAATAATGAAAAGATCAGGAAGCTAAACGTTAGCAATGTAACAGAATTCACTGGATTCTTAAAGAATTTTTTATATTAAACGAGGCAATCTAAATAGTACATAATTACCGGTCCAGTGGTAAAGGGAAGGTGGAGAAAAAAAGAAAATCTTGGTTGGATTACATAAAGATGGAAAAGGTGCGAATTAATGACATTCTCACAGATTTCTTCGCAACTCCCCTTGAATTCACATTTTTAAATGTAAATAATAGACGATGGATGCGTTGAAAACCAAATTAAAACCGTCAGCCGCTATAGAGAAGTAATCATCATGCTCCAACCTCAAGGTCCCGGGTTCAAGTCCCGGAAATCGGAATCTTTCCTGTTAGGGAGTAGTTTATGTGTTCGTCTATTGTTACGTACTATTCACGCCTCTCCTGTAATCGTCCAATAAATGGATGCCTGTTAGGTCCCGGGAAAACAAAGAAATCCATAAAAATATGTCATCGATTCGTATGGTCTAATTTCTCATTTACCAAAGGAATAAGTAAATCTTGGTAATATCCAAAAGATGCTTTATTACGACCGGTTTCGGCTAGAACGCCATCATCAGATCGTAATGAAACATCTTGTGAATATTACAAAGTTTTACTTATTCCTTTAGAAAGTCTTTCCGCGAAGTCCGGCAAGAGAGAATAGAATTTATTCTCAATTATCTCTTCCAGTATAGAAATCAGCTTTAAAATCCTCTCCTCCATAAAACATGTCTTTCACAGAATACCACGAGGGCGTAGGAACGATGAAGATCTGGTTTCAAAGATTAATGGTGTAAATAATTTTTTAAGAAATAGTCCGGATTCATTATTTCAAGTAATGGACGAATATATGTCAAAATATCAGAGTAGCCTTCTCCTAAATCAGGGACATGGAACCCATTTTCGAGTGAGTGCCAAAATCTTCTAACCGATAGAATCGTGTGCCAACTCTAGCCTGACATTAAATATGTCGATGAAGGGCATAAGGTATTTTTCGCCTATGGGAAAACGAATTCATGAAACTAATTAGAGAAATTTTCTCTCTCGTTCTGATGCTCAGATATTTTCATTGAAAAATATGAAGGTAACTGTTGGTGCTACAGTTCTGAGTGCGAGTAAAATTTTCCTGCGTACCTTCTGGCGCGTGTGCCAAAGGTACACCACCCTCTATCTAGATCGTGTTCTCCACAGTCTTGGGTACACAGTCTTAATTAAATTAAAGCGACATTATTTACATTAACTTCATTAAAGAATAGAAACCAGCAAAAATTTCCATAATTAAACCTCCGGTAAGTTACCAAGGAACGAAAGAAAAGAGACTGAATAGGCACATGAGCCTGCCGAGAGGTTGAATTCACACTTATATACATACTTCATAAAGAAATCTACAAGCGTCTCATAAAACAACCATTAATGCCTAAAATATAAACTGATTCTAATATTTTATGTTAAAAAGAACAGAGAGACAATACTTTAATTTCATTCAAAAGAAATATATCTCCATTTTTTTCATCATTTTCGCCTTGTTGGATGAAAATTTTCCGAATCGTATTTCATATTCGCCTAAACGATTTTTCTGAAATATACAAACTGGGAGCGTCAGATTCATAAAATTCTTTCCAATTAAGAAATAAAAAAATGTCGCAACATTACAACAAGGAGTAAAATGGAATCAAATTTTAGAAACATGATCCCTCTCAAGAGTAAAAATTTGAGTTGACTATCTATCTTACGTCAGGGGTAAGTAAAACATAAAACACATGACATAATTTACTTAAGGCATAACAGCAAGGAATAAACAAAGCTCAAGGCTTTGTGATACATGTTAACCAAAATTTTGCGAAATAAAATGAAGCGGAAGATTCAAAAAAGCCTTTTAGCACATTACCGCAAAATATAAATTTCGCACATTTTCAGCGGACAGTATTTTCCTTGAGGAGTTTTAAATTCACTCCCTCGTCCCTCTTTGAATAACGGTCCCCATAGTTATTTAATATTCAAGTTCAAAAACAATGGACGAGAGTAAGATGCAAATTCTTGGCATCGCTCCCATATACTTCAAATGCGTTTTTCGCCGAGTCACAATTTCGTCTTTACATTCCTGCAGGGAAGACGGAGAGATTTTTCTCCACGAGTCCTATTTTCTAGAGCCCTTCTTCTTCCCTCCAAGTCACATAGCTGTCAAAACTCACAAATAGTCTTTCCTCTATTGCAGCGTACACAAGTCGAGAGATGCCGCGGGATGAAGTGAGGTGGGGGTGGAGTTGATGTACGTCCGGGAGAGATAACGTGTCCATAAGTCGTCCCAAGTATTCCAGCCCTGCGAGGATACGTTGGCCTTGCCGAAGGGACGAAATGGAGAGGAAAAAACAACGCTGACAGTTCACGTTTTATCGCAAAGCGGACCGTTACGAGGGGGCATCATAAAAAAGGAAGGGTACATCGTTTAGATACGTTCCAAAAGCTTCCCGGAAAATTTACATATACAAAACGGGAACTTTTGGAAGCGAAAATATTTGTGAGCGTTTATAAAATAATTTTTTGCTGAAGTGAGCAGTCGAAATTCGATGAAAATTTTACGGCGAAATAAAAATGTGTGGGGAAAACATCCGAAAGTTATCGCCGCGCAAACAACATATATCCAAATGCCGAGATAATGTTTTCTCTCGCGAGTGCCGGTGATGATTGGTTATTAACGCGGAAAGCTTGAGGATTTCCTTGCGAGATGCAGATAAATCGAAGAGATTTAAAATTTATCAATACTGCTTTATTCCGTAACGAACGGTAGGCAACATTAAAAGACACTTAATTTCAAGAACTTATGGAAATGAATCGATCAAGAACGGAATTTATTCCAAGTTGCTATTAATGCACCGGTACTCGATTTGAAACTGCTTTAATGTTAACTTCGAAATACATTGCGGCTATCGAGATTATTTTACTCCATATTTCACAAAAATAACTTCTTCTGGTTTGAAAATTTTTTTTGAGAAGTTTGCTTCAAGTAGATCTGCATTCAACTGAAATTTAGGACATACAAACCCTTGTTGCGTGAGTCACTTTCAAATTACTAATTTACGTCTATATTAATTAATATATCCGAACGTTTTCCGATCTCAGCTTAAGAAATAACCGATTGGTACACATATCTGGGTATATGATACTTTCAGCTGTAACTTTCCAGAGCTATCAAACTTGAAACACTGCAAATCCTAAAATGGCACCTTATCCATCATACGTCAGTCTTATGAGTAATCATAGTATTCTTTTCATTATGTAAAGTTCTGAATCAAAGATAAAATATTTTTCCTTCCCTTTTTTCCCTTTCCTTCAAGTTATGAAGGGAAAATATTCTATCTTTCGAAGATGGTTCTTTTTCGAACCATTTTACTTTATTCATACAATTCTTTAAGCGCTACTTTAAGATATGTAGTAGAAAATGCAAAAAGAGGAAAATAATTATAATAAACATTACAGATATTGATGGAAATCATTTAAATTTCAATCAATAAGCTTAATTGAGAATAACTTAAAGTATTATTTCAATTTTCGTTGAGGTTAACTCGATCTCTATTCAATTTAACTAAGGTATACTTAATGTACTGTTACCATAAAAATCTTAGCTACAAAATCACTTCGGAATAAGAAGGTATATGTCTTGAAAACTTTCATATGTAAAATTAAACATTTTATCAAAAAGGGGCTTTTTCGTGGTATTAGGAATACCTGAATTCGATAAAAGCAAACTCCTGAGGTAATCTACTCCCCCGTTCCTCCGGTTTTCGATAAACGGGATTATTGATTAGCGCCTATCTTAGGGAAGAGGTCACACCACGTGACCGATCCATCACGGTGACGTGAAACCAATGACACACTTAACGAAGGATGCTAAAACGTATTCACGCGAGTCACCGTGGAAAGAGTCGCCATCTGCATAATCATTACTACCCTCAAATACTTACGGCTTTAACCTCACGTTACTATAATAGAACCTGATAGGAAATCAACAGGAAGTTGATTCATTGAATCGTTTTTTATACTACCTGATTTTTTTAATTCCTATTTTATGTTTGAATTGTAGTGTATGATTTGAATTTCAGTGCCTCGCTGTGTTTAAATAGATCGGAATATAAAGGACACGTTATTGAGCCATAAAAAATAAAATGGAGATAGTAAATATAGCAGTGTCGCTATTTTTCACACTTGTTATTNAGATGGTCAAAAATGAATGAACAAAGATGATATAATTGAAGAGAAAGGACAAGAGTGGTTAGAACAAATAAAGGAAAAAAGGAAATATATACTGACGTGTCAGTAGAAAAAGAGAAGCATGGAGTATTGAAGATAAAAGAGCCTACTGGCTTAATTCCATTAGAGAAGAGCGTAAATCCAATAGATTTTAGATATGAATAACCTTCTCCATATCATGTACCTCGAAATCATAACTCTCATCTTTTTATATAGAAAATGATCCCATATATGAATAGCCAAAGCTGAAGATACGGGGTAATTTACCATCCAAGGGCTCGCTTTCATATTTGGGTCCGGTTGAGATTATAATATTATTCAGCAACATAATGTCAAATCTAATCTAAACATCCAAACATAACAACAAAGATGGTCGTCATATACTTTGATGCCGAGCTAGCAATAGGACATCGAGGCTTTTGGAATGCACTTGTAATCAATCATTATTATTATTAATTAATTTTGTTATTAGTTCAGCGATGTTCTAGCATTGATGAAATATGCGCATATATCAAAATTGTATGTTTTTACGACCGTCGTCAAGCAACGTCTGTTTCTCTGTTTCATCAACGAAGTCGCAAAGGAAAAAAATCGCCTCACAATCTACTTAAATAAAAATGGTTTAATTTAGCATGAAACAGTTCCTTTTATTCCCAAATAATATAAGAAAATTTTCCGCCATGTCAACAGACATTCGCCTCTTGCATTTTCATACCCGCCGATGTTTCCAGTCAATCTGAGGTAATAAATAACAGTGTTTGAGTAGCGTGACGTTTGGGCAGCTTTCTCTTGTGCACGATTATGAACGTGCATGCGAATTTGGGAATAATCATTCACTGAGTCCAAATCCGGAGATAAATCTACCAGGAAATGAACGTTAGTTCTTTCCCGTGTTAGTTCCATTCACGAAGTAGTCAATGACTCCTTATAGAGAAAGACTTTGTTGATGGCAACTATAAATTCTCTGTACATACCTAAAATTGTTTTGTACCTAAAATTTCCTTGCGTGTGACTAAAATTTTTTGTACCTAAAACTTTAACAATCTAAATAATTTAAAGATGAATATTTTCAATCATTAATTCAAAAAGTCTTGCTTTTGATAATTTTTAAGCCAAATAAACGGAAATGATAAATTTTGAAATAACTATTCGGAAAAGACAATCGAATTCTGTATTATGGCAAGCTATTGAATCTTGCTTTAAATATGTAACCTTTGTATAATCAACAGTTTAAGGAGTTGCTGAGTTTGTTTCTCCGTGAAAATGATTTTATAAAACGTTGTGCTCGCCTATTTATAAAAGATAAAAGAAGAAAAATTATATTATAATATTTATGAAATTATCTCTGCTGCATTGGTCATTAAATTCAGTTTTC